>JBBMJY010000026.1:24702751-24714456 GCA_037833715.1 Toxotes lorentzi
CTTAAGTGCTTGCTCTGGGGTCAGACTCTGGGTCTCTGTGAAGCGCTTTGAGACAATTTTGATTGTGGAAGGAGCTACATAAATAAAATTGAATTGAACACACAGATCCAGACAATCCAGTCCTGCTCCACTGTAATTACCATTCACCTCACCGCTGAAACTCTTTATTCAACTGTTGATGTCTGGTCACATTTTCTCTCTGTCTCTCTGTCACTTGTTTCCCATCATGCTCTCTGTCTCTTTCACTGCCACTGGCACAAACCACGTTGCCTTGGCAACCAGGGTAAATGAGAGATGGAGCCCTGAGGTGGGATGACAGGGAGAGGGGATGGGAACATGCCTGCGTGAGTGTGTGTTTGAGTGTGTGCATGGGCGCATGTTTGCATTCTGGTGGAGGGGTGTGACTTGTTGCAAACCACAGCTATACACAATAACAGGCTTTAATGTTGTGTGCGCTCTGTCTGGGGAAATAAAGGCCAATGAGATGTGACAGATGAACGAGAGACGGCGGCTCATATGAGGATGGAGAGCCGAGCGCCCAGCATACCAAAACAGGTTTAACGCCGCTGATTTACATCCCATAATAACGCAGCCATGTTGCAATGACGTCGCGCTACACATTCTGTGTTTTATTGTCTGCTCATGATTTACACAGGTGTGTGTGTGTAGAGGTGTGTGTTCTTGTTGCTCAAAGCTTTTTCTCCTCCATTTCTAAAACCTCTCTGTGCAGCCAGGGAGAGATGTGGTAGCCACGGACAATGGAGGCTAATGGACAATTAATGGGCTTGCAAACAGCTCAGCTAGTCCCTAAGTGCCTGCGGATAAAGCAGTTTATCATACTCTGTATGTTCACACATGCACACAGAAATACATATGCATGGGCCTGAGGCTTATCACAGTGTGTACACAGATTGTTCAGCTTTAGTTCAACTGACCAGTGACTGAGCCTGCTGGTGATGGGAGTGTGCCTGTAACAGTGTGTTTTACATGGAGTTAATGATCTCGTGAACAAAGAGTGACAGGAAGTTTAGGCCTAAATAAATCTATGCAACTAAAAACTGATGACAAATAAATGTTCTTGTACTGTACAAGCAGCGTGCAAAGTATGAGGGTCCCTTTATTAAGACGCCCTGAAAATCGGTCCATACTGAAAAGTTTATTGAATATTGAAGTGTTAAATTTAAGGAAAGCAAAAACAAGTGATTAATACAGATTGCATGTTAGTCCTCATTCGTTTCTACTTTACAAAAAGACAACTTAGGGTTTAATTCATTCGCACAGCTTCTACCCAGCTTGTGTTTTGCATTTCCTTGTAACTCTTGTTAGCGTTGGAATTAGTAGTGAACTATTTCTTCGTAGAAGGACAGCACAACCAACCACTGCATCGCTCTACAGTATTTTGTCCTGAAGAAGAAAAAGAAGCCGAAATGATTTCCACTCCCTGGTTTATTGACTGTCACTTTCTTGTTTTCTAACTTGTGAGAAAATTGAGCAGCAGGAGGTTTTATTGATGGTATGGAGCAGAGAGAGAGAGAGAGAGAGAGAGAGAGAGAGAGAGAGAGAGGCTCCGGCAGTTGATGGCGAGTCCTTAGGGGAAACTGAACTGTCCCGTAGGATGCACCCAGCTCTGGAGAGTTAGTGACCAGGCTGGGAGCTGGTCAGGGTCACACAGACTCTCTTTCTGCTTTGCATTCTGTCAGCCTCCTACCATTTACAGGGCTCTTTCACTAAAGTTATCATCCGAAAAAACATTCTGCTTTGTAAAACAGTCAAAAACAAGACAGAACCTGGAACCAAGTCCTTATGAGTTCTTACAGGTGTATGGTTCGTTAAGTTCCTGTAGTGGTAAAGGTCTTAAAGGTCTTAAAAGCACGATAAGGAAACTTACAGGATTGTATGTGTTCTTCTTATTGTATACACCCTGTATAAAACTGCGGACATGTGCTGTGGTTCACCAGTGGATGTTTGGTGCACAATTAAAGCTACACTGTGTGTCTTATTATTCGCCATGACAAAGTGGACCGTAATGGAGAAGAATGTCCCTTCCTCTCTAATTAAGATGGCAAATTCACTCAATTTAAGCAAATTAGATTCTGACTGTGGTCAGGTATGGTCCCTAGTGGTAACACTCAAATACCAAAATGAGGAATTGAAGATTGAGGCTGCGTCTTAAGCAGAATTTAGTGAGCTCTGCCTCTGACTGTTATATAGGGGTTAGTTTTATATGAATTCAGTACAGTAGAAAGAAAAAATACAAAGAACCAGGTTCGGCAAGACCAACCTGGTGAGATCAGCCTGCTGCTGCAGCTGCTCCTGCACTTTACGGCAAATCTCGCCGGCGATGTCGTAGACTTTGCCGACTTTGGTGAAGAGGGCGGCAATCTTGTCGCTGCGGAGAAAACCAGCAGCCCGTCTCTTCAGCAGGTGACCCAGGCAGGCCTCGATTGCAGCTGCAGAGAGAGGAGGACAAGTGATGGGAGTGTTAATACTGACAAGAACGAAGAGGAGGTGAGGAAGGCACCACGCATGACAAATTATCAGCAAACTGAAAAGATGGAGGACAATAAAAATGACTAACATAAGGAGAACTTGTTTACTTTACCAAGAACAAGATAAACAGTCTAAAGCCCTTTAGTGGTGCCTGGAGTCTGCAATGTTCATTACACACCACAACTGACCAAGATGATAACACCTTACAGATTTTCTTAGAGCTTCACTGTTCATGGAGCTAAAAATGTCATTTGTCTTGAGGATTGCAAAAGAGGAAAGGCCACAGGGTCACTGTAATCAAAGGGTTTATTTCATGTATGTGTTAAGATAATCTGTCCCAAGATGGTGCCCCATCTTACTCCTATTGAGATAATGTATTGTTACGGCTCTTCAAGCTGGTATTTTAATAATGATTGTGTTTGGGATAAGGTCTTTTTGGGCCTAAGGTCCTTTGGGATCACCTGATCCTGCAATACTCAGTGTGGCCACTAAACCAAAGTTGGCAGAGACCAATCATATATATGGTAAGAAAACCTTGAAATTCAGGAAGTGGTCTCCTGAGGCAGAGCAGGCTGAGAGACTGCTCTGGAACCACCGACTGGGATGTACTGCAGGGGTCGCACAGTGGGAACATTGAGGAGGTTGCTAACTGCACTACTGACTACATTAACTTCTGTACGGACGTTGTTGTTCCGGTAAGAACTGTACGCTGCTATGCCAACAACAAGCCCTGGATCCCGAGTGACACCAAGGGCCTTCTGAACCAAAAGAAGAGGGCCTTTAAAGACGGTGATCGGCACTCAGTCCAGCTCAGGGAAGCAAAGGAGCAGTACAGGAGGAAGCTGGAGCAGAAGTTGCAGAACAACAGCATGAAGGAAGTGTGGGACGGGATGAAGATCATTACCGGCTGCAGCTCGAAGCAGTGTGCCACCACCGAGGGAGATGTGGGGAGAGTGAACCAGAAAATAAATTCTTTAACATGTTTGACCTCCCCAACTCACTCTCACCTCAGGATACAGTACCCCTCACCCCCCGGCCCTTCTACTCTCAATATCCCCCCACCCAAGATCACAGCAGCCCAGGTGTGCGGAGAGCTGAGGAGGCTTTGCCCCAGTCAGGCAGCAGGTCCTGATGGAGTATCCCCACAACTGCTGAAGACCTGCGCACAAATGTTATCTCCCTTGTAAATGTTATTTATTTTAGCCAAAGAAGTATTGGCTATATTGATTATTAAAGCTGAGAATATTCATGGCATCAATATTTTGGATAAAGAAATAGTCACTAGTCAGTTTGCAGATGACACAGCAATTTTTCTTCAAAATGCTTCCATAGTGCCTAGCTTGACTGTGTTACTGTAATTTCAGATGATCTCTTCAGATCATGTTATTAAAAAAATAGAAGCATTTATCCAAAAACATTTGATTAGATTTTTTTTAATTACAAATTCCTTACACAGTAGAAAGATCGTGATGACATATGTCATCAGTTCTCAAGTTAACTGAGTCGCAAGTCTGCAAGTCTACTGCTCTGTCATGTACACAGAAAATGGACTATAAAAAGTTCAAATGCATTGAACACTGTGAACTGACAAGACAGCAGCATGAGAAGCTGCAAAAACACAGAAGTGGCCCAGAGAAATAGATTGACTCATACAGAAGATGAGGGAGAAATGGAGGCAAACAGTCAAACTGTGATCCATCCATTAGCCATCTCCCTCCCTCTGTAATTGCTGCATTAATGCTTGGCCATAATGAGATTTTTAGGGCTGATGGTAAAAGCAACACTGCTACACAATTATTCAAGTAAACACAAACAGAGAATTTGCCTCATTTTCATTTTGCTGTGTGTTTTGAGATGGTTTCAGTGATCAAAGTGGTTTAATAGGGTGTACTAATGTGCTGACATATTGGTAAACAAAAATTTAAATTACTGAAAAAGGACTGTGTTCATGCAAATGGGTCTCTGTGTAAACACTGAGCAACTACAGAGAATATCTTTATTTATTTCGAAAGAAAAAAAAACATCTTCAGTGTGTAATGGCTGTCTGCTCTTACTTTTCCTCTGTGAGGTGAATCTGGTGGATAATATTGCAGTGGAATATAATGACCAACAACAACATAATTCTCTGTAATGCTGGGAAAAACCAGTGCTTTATGGGTGTAATAGTCTGCTTTTATTGCTGATCTTGGAGCCTTAGAAGAAGTGCTGAGAGGCTTTAGCTCTCTGTAAACGCTCTCTGTACAGTAAATTCACAGCAGCTTTATTTTGGCAGCTCAACGTGTTAACCTGTGGAGAATTATTGTTGGCATCCAATAATACTTTGGTGGTGTAAAGTCTCCCTTTACCCCAGGTTCAGGTTCTGGTTACTTTATTTGTACCTGTAGGTAGATTTGTTTTGCATTCAGATGATCAGATGATGACATCCTTTGACACATATACACAGAACACAAAACACAAAGAAGTGTAACACAAAACCAACACAGCTAACTATAAACATGATGATAAAAGGTAAAAGTGCTAAAAGTGCTCAAGGCTCCACCAATCAGGACATCAAAGAATAACTCCAATAATAAACCCAATCAAAATAATAAAAGGAACAATAAATGCAATATTTTTCATGCTTGTCCAGGCTGAACCAAGTTTGTTTGCTGCCATCTTGTTTTCCAGTTCTGATTTGTAATCCTGCTTTGCTTTTAGAATTTCAATCTTGAGCTCTTTTGTGGCTACCTGCAAATCAGAAGCAGCCCCAGAAGTCCTTCTGGTGCCGGACGTTGCCCTGAAGTTCGTCCACTTTGTTTCTCAGTGACTGTACTTTCCCCATGATGATAGAAGGAAGAGGGATGCGGTTAAGCTCGCGTTTTCTACTGTGTAGTCTTACTCCTCCACGCTTTCTGCATTTCCTCTTCTTGATGTTTCTCTTTGCCTGACTTTCTCGTGGAAAGCCAGGCATTAAAATAAATTTTGGTGGTTGTGGCACGAGGTCAGTCACAGGCACTAAACTGTCCCAGTTTAGCTGTAACAACGTGTCTCTCGAATACTGCAACCTTACCGAGGTGACAGCCCCACTAACTTCCCAGGTAAAAGGCCAGTAAAAAGAATAAACGATAAAAAGAATAAAATCCATCTTGGTGGAGCCAATAAGCTCTTCGTTATATATATTCCTCAAACAGTCAATAACATAAAAACTCATAAAACATGTCAAAACATGTAAAAACAAATTAAAGGAAGGCAAACTTTTCACCCCTGCCAATTGCTGCGTGCGCAAGCGCCCAAGCAACCTTGATTTCAGAGCAACCTTGATTCCAATTTATTAGAAGGGGATAGCCGGGATTAGCAACTGTAAAATTTGAGCTGAAGTGGAGGCAGCGTGCAACAGTCTTGGAGGAAACATTAATTCTCAGTTGTTTCTGTGGAAACACTAAAATCAAGCACAGAATGCAAGCAGCTCTCCCACGGGAGAGATCGTACCCTGCTCCTCTTATTCTGCTGCTTTCCCTCTCGACCAGCCTGCTAATTCATGTTTTGGGTGTCTGTGTCTCCGGTGAATCATCAAATCCCTTCTATTATGTGCATAATTGCCTTCATACTGGGGCTGAGGAAAAAGCATGCAGAAATAAATGCTTTAATTTTGACATAGCTGGGGCAAGAGCAGGAAGACGGCTCAACCCAGAACTGGTACTAATACAACTCACTCCAATAAAACTCACAATACAGATTGTATTCATTTTTCCATCCATCTATTTTCATAAATGAAAAGCTTTCGTAAATCGAAAGCTCCCTCACTTGGGTGAGAAGCTCCATCCCCACCCAATCAGAGCAATGCACCATTTTCCGGCAGAGAGCCATGGCCTCAGCCGTGGAGGTGCTGACCCTGATCCCAGCTGCTTTACATTCGGCTGCAAACCGCCCCAGTGCATGCTGAAGGTCACAGTCTGATGAAGCCTACAGAACCATATCATCTGCAAATAGAGACGAAATTCTTGAAATCCTGCCCTTGTCATACAGGGACCAAATGGCTCGTCGTAACGGCCCCCGGAACCCATATTCCCGCAGTACTCCCTACAAGATCTCCCGAGGAACCCTGTCATAGACCTTCTCCAAGTCCACAAAGCACACATAGAATGGATTGACGAACTCCCATGACCCCTCAAGCGGCCCAGCAAGGGCAAAGAGTTGGTCCACTGACCCATGGCCAGGATGGAATGTATTATAAACAATTGCTTACATACACATTCAGCAATCACGGAGCAACACAGCCATTCATTCCAAGACTTGACTCTCTCCATAAGACTAATGTACGTCTAAAATTCACTTTTTCAACACACAACCACCACAATGAAGTTGGGGGAATTCTGTAACATAACCATAATAATAATTGTATATAATAATCACATATACAAAGGTTTCTACATGTACATTCATGTTTTCTGCTATGATAGGTGATCACTTGAGGTCACATAAACTAATTCCAACTTTTGTCTTGTGAAGTAAGTAAGTTAGATACTTCTGATGATGGACAGTGAGTAGACATTGCTTCCTTTAAAAGGGGTCAGAAGCCAAAAAGGTTGGAACCACCAAAAAGGTCAGAACAACCGATAAGCAGTGACGCTGAGACCACTTCCTCCTCTTAACTGCTCAATTATAATGATTTAATTACACTCATGTATATATATATATATAGAACACACACATGCCTCCCAACAAAAAATATACACATGATTGTGTATATTTGACACAATCGTGCTTTGATTTGCGCTACCATAGAAAATAAGTGTCTTTGTGGTAGTTGCAGGTGAGTCTGGAGCTGTCTCCAGTGAGATCATTAGCAGATCTAATGAAGACAAAGCTAATTAGGCAGAATCGCTCGTCTTGCTTCCCGTCTGTCTGACAACCTCAGGTTTCTTGTGTGTCTGCTGCTGTTGGTGTCTCAGACTCGGTGTCTCACCCCTCTTAATTGTACAGCTCCTGTCTCAACCCAGTGTCTACGACAAAGTCTTAACTGTCTAATGCATCACTGCAGATGGCAGATGTATATGTCAGACTCTACAACACTTTGCTTTGACTGACAGTAAGTAGCAAGCAAAAGGTTTGGCCTTCAAAATACCACAGAAATCTTTTCTGAAGGAACCTGGACAAATGGCAGCCACTGTACATGCAGGGGAAATTCTGACTGGACTGGAGAAGCTACGAGATGATGCCAAGATGTCACATGCTGGCACCAGACGAACTGTGTGTTTTTATTGATCTTGTTCACTGTGTTGACAATGAATATTATTTATTTATTATTACTCAGTTGATCAGCCATGATACACAGAGCTCACACAGAACGTGAGCACGTAACCACCCTTGATTTGGGATGGTGACAATTCCAATAAAGTTTACTCAAACAAAACAACCCTGTCCTCAACAATGATGACAAAAAAGAGAGAAAGGCAGCGTTATTTTGTGCAATTCTAGTATGTACAGACATTATGGTGTCTGTCCTGCAGTTCAGTGAAATTCAGTTTTACTTCACAGCAGTCTCAAGACTAAAGTTTTAGCCACAAAATGTAAAAGACTAGGGCAGTAATATTAAAACAAGCTAACTAGTCTGTAATGGATATTTTGACAGAAGCTGTGAGGGAAGTCAGACCGCGGAACCAAAGACAGGTGATAAAAATCTCGAGAGCTGCCAGGAATTCATTCAGTCATCTGACAGACAGAGAGCTGATCGATCAGGCATCGTGTGCCCGATCAAACTGCATGTCATTCAACAGCAGAAATTTGTCAGGGGTGACCATTTGGGGGCTAAAACTGACCTCAACCTTACACAGATGTCCCATAGGTTAATTTATGCTCTGTTGCGTACAGAAGCTTTAGCCTGTTCCTCTGGAGTGTGTCTTTTTAGGTTAGAAATTGGTGGATAAGAGGCCATATGCAGACAACATGAGATGACATCACAGATAGCTAACCAGTTAGCTTTAAACAGCCCATTAAAACATAATGTTCTCTACACAACTCTACACACACCTTCAGGTAAAGACCTCAGAGCCGCAGAACATTTGAAAAGCGGGTGATCTTTTCAAACCTTCGAAGGAAATACCTCTGAAAGTGATTACAGCGCCGAGCGCCTCCACTGAACTGAGAAATCTCTTCTGAGTTGTGAAACATTTTGACTTTGAGCAGCTACAGCAGCGAAGTGCAAGTCTTTAAAAATGGATTTCATCAGGGTTTATTTTGGATGGCCACTCTCATATTTAGTCCTGGCAATAAATCTTTGGTTAAGTAATATTCAAATGTAGATCCATCACACTTTTTCAGACACAGTGTCTGATATAAATGTAGTCTGGACTCTTGTTATCCATTTCTAAGAGTCTATACCAGGTCTCACTGCAGCAAGAAGAGCCCTGGAGTCAGGGAGGAGACTGCAAAGCAAAAACCTAACACAGGAAGAGTGATGAGAATGATTTAAGCAGAGAAGATGGGGAGCACGTTCTCCTCAAGCTGCCCATCACAAACCCTGCTGTCAAACAGGTGACATTTCTGCATCTCAGAGGAAAAAATGTTGAGCTGCTGTTTAAAATAACCAGACTAAGATCACATTATTCCTCTTATACAGCAAAGGTTTGATTCATAATTCTCAGTTCAGTGCACTGAAGTGTTGCTGTTAGAAACATTTCTTGGTCTGGTATGATTTCTCATTGTTTCTTTGTGTTACCTTTCAGTTGTTACAGTGTTTAGAATAATCATTACACTAGGAGTAGTAGGAGTACACACCAACAGACTGGCTTCAGAAGACTGGGGATCACACACGTAACAACTGCACCTGATGAGGGATCACAGACTACATGATTTGTCAAACCAACTATAGCCAACTGAACGCATCAAACTCTTGCGCAAACTCTCACGAGGACAACAGTAAAGGGTAAACAAACATTCCAGTTGGTGGCAGTAATGCATCAATTTGTTGTTTGCCAACTGCAAACAAACTCAAAGAAGAAGAAGGAAGAAGAAGAAGTAAACAAACATGGATGACTATTGGCTCGCTGCCACAACTCCATCTCTCCTCCGTTTCTGTCTTCCAGGCTCACTGTTTCGCCACTCTCCTGCTCTCGCTTCGCCATTGCGATTGCGTCCAGATTCGGCTCAAAAAATTCAGCACTTTCTAAGTCCAAATCACTTTTGATCCCTATTGATGACTGTGCTCAGTTAAAGGAGCAGTGTGTAGGGTTTCAGGGATCTATTGGCAGAAATGGAATATGATATTCATAATTATGTTCTCATTAGTGTGTAACCATCTAAAACTAATGTTGTTGTGTTTTCGTGATTACTTTAAGGCCACAGTAGGGTCTCCCACAGAGGTGAGAGGAGGGGTATTCAGTTAAATGCAATCTGTAACCCCACCACTAAATGCCACTCAATCCTACACACTGGTCCTTTGAAAAGAAATACAGAGGCCTATCCTTCCTCTGAGAGCGCAAATGAAATCATGAATCCTGCTCCTTCATAATGTGATGAGAAAATCTGACTAAGCTAAAATTAAAGCTGCTCTGGGCAACTTTTTGTATCAGCGGGCTCCTGTGAGAGGAAAAAGAAAAATCGGAATTTCATTCCCAGAAATTCTGTGAGATAAAATCAATCAGCCATAGAGAGCAAGTGCATATTTACCAGCCCTTCTGTGAGGCTGTAAACCAAAGCAAACAATAGATATACAGGCAAAGGATAGAGCGCTTGGTCTGTGCCGGATTTTTTTTTTTTTTTTTTAATTTCATTGAATTTCTTCCTGAGAACAGAATTCCATGAAATGGTCACACCACAAATTCATTTAGACAAACAAAGAAAACATTGGAAATTCAATTATTGGGGGCTGACTTGTTGCTGCAGCTCCTCTCTTTGTGATTTCTTTCAGTAATACCCAGTGCAGCTTTAATAAAGAGTTTTATCAGACTCATAAAAACTGTCAGCAGTTCTTATTAATAGCAGCTTTAAAGGAGGATAGCTTCCAACAGAGAGCGGCTGCTATTTAAAGCTAAACAAGAAATCAACAGGAGTGTTGACAGTGTTGGTCAGACAGCATTCTCCAGTATCTGCTCCCTACAGATGTGGATGGATTGTGTGTGTTGGTAAACCTGAGAACAGGATCAGAGGGTCTCCTGAATTGGCTTCGGTAGACTAAGTGTAAACTGACTCAGTCTCTTGAGGTTTCTGCCTCTCACGCCTTTTTTTCTACTCTCTTGCGTGGGATGGAAGGATGTTGGAAGGAAAGAGGAGGGAGGGAGGCACGTAGGGAGCAGAGATGGTCAACGGGTCAGGCAGGTTGGCATGGCGACCGATCTGCAACTGCTTTCGGTTGCCATTGGAAATGAACTGTTGCGGCAGCTGCTGTGTGCAGAGCCTGAGCCGTAGCAGGGACAGCTTAGCCCTGCCTTTCTGCACCTTGTTCAGCTGCAGTGTCGGCTGTTTGAGAGGGAACTACGACGAAAGCTCATCAAAGCGAGAGATGCAACATCTAGTATGACTTTTCATTCAGTGTGTGGACTGCACTGCATCAGAGGAAACAGGACCCTGGACCTGCTGTGTGCTAATGCTATTTATAGTACTTTCTTACTTATTTACTTCCTCTTTCCTAACTGCGTGTTGAGCAACTGTAGCAAGGCAGTTTCCTCCATGGGGATCAATTAAGTTTTTTGGACTCGGATTCTAAGACTGTAAGTCCTCCAAGTTGCATGATGCAGTGAATATGGGAGGCACTGGTGGGTTCAGGGCAGGGCTTAGTAAAATGTAATTATAACTGAGGTGAGTCAGAATGGAAATACAAGGTGCAGGGAACACAGGCAAAGAAAGAAGTCAAGCAAGATGTAAAACAGAGGAAAAGCAAAGGAGATGCATTCAAAGAGTGGGCGTGCAGAGACACCTGCACTGATCCCAGGGATAAAGGCAGGATTTACTGAGGTTAGGGCTGGCATCTGCTGGGCTCAGTAACACTCATTTATAACAGTCAAAGTCAGACAAAAAACAGAAAGACCTGACAAAAATAACTCTCAGGCTGTTTCTTCTGACATGACAAACTCATGCCCCCTGTCACTCTGTCCTTCTTTTTTAATGGACATCCTCTGTTTCCACAGGGGAGATGGACACTCAGCTCATCTTCAGGCCTTTAATCTCTCTCTCTCTCACACACACACACACACACACACACACACACACACACACACACACACACACACACACACACA
>JBBMJY010000026.1:24714556-24725978 GCA_037833715.1 Toxotes lorentzi
GCGCTCTCTCTCTCGCACACACACACACACACACACACACACACACACACACACACACACACACACACACACACACTCTAATATGTGTGTATGTTTCAGCATTGTCACCTTGTGATTCACACCTTATCTTTACACCTAACCCTCCACTCTCTCACGCTTCCTCTCTTCACCGTGTGGCCTCCAGCATCTCCTCTCTCTGTCTGTGAGTTTACTCTTCTTGTTTGGAAAACATAAAAAAGCTAGAGCTGGTACCATTTTCTAAAACGACTCCTTTTACAAAGTCACTAATCAAGACTCAAGACTAATGGCTTTATTCATAGCTGATCATTTATCAGTTTTTCTAGATTAGTTAATATGAACAACCTGGTTTGTCAGGATTTCTTTTTAGCTACGACTTTAGTTCACCAGGAAGACCACAAAGGAAATGTGTCAACCTGAGATTAATGTAACTTATTAGCATTTATAGAAGAAGATGATCCCAGCTTTTGTCCTTGAATTACGCTTTTCCTGCAATATGTTTCACATATAAAATGTCAGGGCTGCAGTCTAGCTGAGTCTGAGACATATCTGTCTGTGCAGGGTCAAGATTCAGTCAGTCTCTAGTCCAAACAGGGGTTGAGTCCAAGTCCAGACTGAGTCAAAACCACAATACAGTGCTTATTCAGTACTCTGCATCCTGTTGTTTTACTGTTACTTACTCATAGTGACTGGTCTTACTACAGCCCTGGTTTGTATTGGTTAAAAACAAAAAGCACTCCACTGATTTAGCATTGGACTCCTATTATCTATAACACCTCCCGGTTGCTTTGATTTCCAAACTTGGAGTCTTCAGCCCCAACTGAGGCTGGCTCAGAATCACTTGGGCACATTTATCAGATTCCATTTGGAGCCACAAGAGGCTTTCTACAGCGTTTTCATCTATCCAACACCTGTAAAAGCAAAAGTCAGAGTTCTGGCCTAAATCTGTAAAATGGACCCAGGGCCAATGTCCTTTAGGACAATAGAACAATACCGGTGAAGATCCAGTCTAGCACAACTGGCCTGGTCCCACTCTGTCCCTGAGCCGCATCTGGAATGAATGTGATCTCTGCTGGTTTGGAGTTGGATGCTCCCCTATTTTCTGTGTTCAGTTTTTTTCATTGCAGTTTATTCTTTCCTAACATGTGTATGCAGCGGTGCTGGTTCCAACACCTACAGTTCCCTTGTATGTGTCTATTCATTCAGCATTTTCCACATTTATTACCTACTCTTGTTTGAGTCTAGAGAGTATATATTTAATTAAGAACATCTACCTACATTTTTTCATTTTACTTCTGTCTTGAGATTGCAAACATAATATACATGTCACTGTACATGAGCCACATTTATTGGGACAGAGGATATTGTATTACCATTTTTTTAATAAAGCCTTTACATCTAGTTTAAGAAACTTGCTCAGATTTCATTCTCAGAGCTCTGTCTCTCTAAATAAATTTCAGACCCAATCAGATCTGCTGCATAGACTCCTGATCTGAGGTGTCAAGAGGTCTGAGCTGGTAGACCTCTTGCTAACACTTGAACCTAAAGTGCAATGGCACACAACACGCAAGGAAAGAAATAAACAATTACAAATGAACAGCACATACAGATCACAGCAAAATCATGACCCATGTCTTTAATGAATTAAATTCATTTGTGTTCCCGCCTCCTCAGACAACTCACCATCGAGAGCGCATATTTAAACCTCTCCTAAATCATTATGCACAGCCAGTGTGTGGGTAGTACCTTCATTCATTACTTAAACCTTCTGACACGGAACCAGGATTTCAGGGTAACCATGACGCTTTAGACGAGCTAATCTGGAGTAGATTAGAAGTTCCTTCTGGTTAAGACTCCAAATGCAATTTTGAGAGTTAAGTTGACAGACAATTGTTTTTGTGCTGTTTACACCCTTTGCCCTCCGAGCTCTTTCAGCAGGACCTAATGCAGGTCCTGCATACATCTGAAAATATAATCCATGGCATCATTCTGCTGGTCATTAATGTTTAAGATGAAGAGAGGGACAGAACCCTGTGGTGTTTCTGTTCTCCATCATGTCTGTAGTTCATTTATAATAAGCTGTGAATATATGGATTTTGGTTCTGAAGCCAAGCAGCAATTTTGTCAGGTGTTTTGAATGATTCATTGGAGGGGTCTTCATGGTGGACTGCATGAGGAAGATACATTTTTCACAACCTGGCAACCCAAAATTTGTTCTTATTAACAGCTTGTAACTATTAATAGTTACAGGGTAGAAGGGTGACCTGTTAGAAAACAGAACGCAAGATTTTAACGTAAAAAATAAGAAGAGTGCTCCACCATCCCTATATGAGGGCATCAGCACGTACGACACAAAGTTACACTGCTGAATGTGGTGATACCTGAATTTATTTCATATATCTATCATGACTAAGAGTGTGTGTATGTAAAGATGCATCTGTTAAAGGAGTCTCCACTTCACATCCACCATGAACAGCTGTCATTTGTGCCACAGCAGCAGCAGCAGCAGCAGCAGCAGCAGCAGCAGCAGCAGCAGGCTGGCATTTTTCAGCACAGCCCCTTCTCTTAACTGGCATTGTGTCACATTACAGAGGATCAATGCTTTCCCTGTGAGAAGACAGATGTGCTCATTATGTGTGGAGTGGAGCACTAATCATGGTGATTGTCAGAGAGAGAGTTGGGGCTGATTAAGAACTGGAGTTGTGGGGAGGCTGCTGGGTCTGTTTGCTCTGTGCTCCCCGGTGTCTTCACACTGGAACGAAAATACCCAACAATACATGAATATCAAGTTTCTGCTGAGGATACTTGATATTCAGCTGCATCTGCTGCCACGCTGCTTCCTGAACACAGTGATGTTGGAGATCTGATGTGTTCTTGCTCAGTACAGGAGTTTATGTTGCAAATCAATCGAAACACCTTAAATGTCAATATGACCATTTCGACCACTCCAAACACCTTAGTGATGATTGGATCTTCAAGCTCTTAAAATAAGGTGTATGAATTTTACAGGTTTATGAGAACTGTGAATATTCTGTTTCCTCATTTGGAGAAAAACATGGCAGAGCGACGTTCCAGCTAGCTATAACTGTTTTTTTTTTTTTTTTTAGCTATTTTAATATCCTTTCTCATGCGGTGGGTCCACTGCTGTGTCCACCCACTGTGGAAGGTAGAGAGATCATGTTGTTCGCGTGGGAGTGATAGAGGTTGCAACACGGGCAGCAGTGAAGGATAACACAGGGGAGAAGGGTCGAGGGATTAAAACTAGACAGGGAGAGGTGACGGCGGGTATTGGTTCTCACAACCCCCTCCTTTTCTCTGAGCCTCCAGGCCTCCTCCCTGACGCCTGCTGCATCTCACCAGGTGGTAAGCTCTCGTGGCGCCAGTCTGCCTAGCACCATGTCCCTGAATAAAGCCTGTGTTAGCTGCACACACAGGAATAAGGAGGAGGAAAAGCAAGAAAATACGTCAAATATTCAGATTAGGTACAGAAGCGGTATTATCAGATAACAAATGGCTTTAAAAAAGGGATAGTTGTAGACGGTCATGACTGAAGGGAACTGCCTTTCTCCCATAGAGTGAGTCCAGCACAAATCTGTCCTCTGAGCTCTGTTCCAGGAAAGGCTGTCAGAGAGCAGTGACTGAACAGTGACAGGACGAGAGAGAGGAGACCCAGTGGAACAGTACCGAGGATGCTGAACTGAACACACTGCCACTCTGTTAAAATGTTATGGGATGTTAGTCATCACCTCAGTGCAAACACTTTGCAACAAGTCATCTAACCTGTGTGACCCTCTGATGTGACCCATAGGAGCGTCTGCTTATAGCACCTGCAGGTGGCAGGTGGACCAGACCTCATGGTCATGGATTGGTCTGGTTTAGGGTCAAAAGCTCCTTGGTTAAGGAGAGAATGGTTGGGTTAAAATAAGTATTTAGTTAGAGGACCGTTGTTGTCGTGACAATAACAAACACATTTGCTAACGTTGTGGAGCAGTCATGGATGAAACACTGTCAGTTTCACATGGGAAACATACAGCGGCCTCCAGAGTGAAAGTGGCAACCCATCCATTCAACCCAGAACTCCTCCTGATGTGGACTCTGTAACCTGGAGTCGCTCTATAAACTACGTCGTACATATGTGTGAACACAAATGTCCAAATCAGTTGGACCAGACAGCAAACTGACATTACCCTGAAAGCTCCCTAGAATAAAGTCAGTGTAATGTCCGATTGAGCAGACGTGTGAACAGAGCCGGCCACTGTCCGGAGAAAATTCACAGTGAGTGAGTGGGTGTGTTGATGACTTCTCTATCCTGCCTCCTGCACGCTCTACCCCTGCTGTCTACTTCACCAAACATTTTCCAGAGTATTAGCATAATTAGTTTCTGGCCTCATTTCTTTCCTGCAGGCAGCCATTGGTTTTAGAACTACTGAGTACTTTATGAAGACTAGACACTAGAGTTTGCTCTTTGTTGCATGGTAAAACTATTGTGAGCATTGGCCATTTTTGGCTTTATTTTTGGTTTATACACAATTTTTAGTAAATGAGCTAAAACATGTCAGTGGTCTGTCTGTCATCCTGAAATGCCTCATACATGTCACAAGCTGACTAGGTTGTGTCATCACAGGCTTTAGTATGTCTGAGTGTGTGTGTGTGTGACACCGTGAATGTGAGATAAAGTTCTCCTATACACGATTTGCAGTGTCCAGCCATTGATTATCGCCGTCACACGTCTCAGCCCCTAAAGTCCTGTGAGTGAAACCAGATAAAACACAGCAGTTTTTCCCCCTCAGTGCTCCTGCTTTATATATTTGAGGAGCAGATGAAGAGGTGATAGGTGGCCCCTACTGAATCAATATTTAATCACCATGTGCATGGTGCTGACCTGAGACCAGAGAAAGTGGACATTAGAGAAGCGGACCATAAAGCGGGGGTGGGGGGGTGGGGGAAGGGAGGGTGTTGGTGGGGGTGGGGGGGGGATGAAGAAATACTCCTCTTTGTCTGGAATTAGTCTGGAAGGAGCAATATCTGTCGTTGCTTAAAGAAAAATTTCTTATCTTGGCTCTGTAAACCTGCAACCTTTTGGAAGAGTGAAATCAAGGAGAAACATTCCAACACATACTGCCTGCTGACTTATTACACGACAACACATGAACCTGATTAAATCTGCGTCGAAGCCTGCAGATCAATAAAGTCCTGGCAAGCATGACACTGATATTGTGAAAAGTGTTCTTCATTAAGAGTGTAATAAATATGAGCCTCACAGTCACCCGTGGCACAAAGCTGATAACAAACTAGTTAAAAATCTAATGGCATAAATTCTAATGCACTATTTCCCTTTGTTAATTCAAGTCTGTCTCAAAATATCTTGAGGGTGTTTCAGTAGAGAGTGGGAGGTTGGATGCCGTTCAGTAGAATCGAGCACTGCAGCACTGCTGCTATGCAGGTAGGTAGGTTTCTATTACAAGTGGAGGCCAAATTAAACACATATATGGGAAAATATCAGACAATAGGAACAAATGTGTCTGTAACTATATTTGAATCTTTATTCATCTGTTTCATCAACCATTGTTGGAAATATTTCACAGCCAATCACATCCCAGAAACAAAGCTATTCCTAAGCAGTGATATGGTGGCTCTGTCAGTGAGGTTGGTTGAGTTTGAGAACACAGCACATGATACAAAAACAAACGAACCAAACGAAAGAAAAATAGTTTCCATTTTTCCTTCTTCATACATACATCAGGACATCAGGAGAATACCTTGCTCAAGCACAGTGACATTTAGTAGCAAGGGAACAAACCACAACCCCATGATTAATCTGGCACAGAAAGTGCCTGCAGCCACACCAACCTTATGTGGAGTGAACCTGTGTGAATTACTAAGGTAAAAAAGTCAGCGGTGTGAAGATAGTTGGGGTACTTATTGTGTTGTCTGACAATAACCTGAGCAAAGAAAGAAAAACCTAAAGCACTGCCATCTAAAAGCACACAGAGTGCAACCACTTACAGTGTCCTACACCAGCAATTACAAAGCTATCCCCTGGAGCAAGCAGCAAGACTCCCAAAGAAACACTTCATCATCATTTCTGTTGGCTAGAAATGAAGGATTCAAGATAACCAAGGTACGGTAACTGACCATAGCCAACATGGTGTCCAGCTCTGGAAACTTACACCCAACATCATATTGTTAAAATGCCTTAAAACTGTCTTTGCATTAATATCAGATAGATCGATCGAAGGTTTGAATTTCTTAACAGTTAAAATGGAAAGACAAAGGTCATTTTATTTCTGCATCCTGCTTTGGAAGCAGATCATTTGCCTTTCAGCTGTTTCAGGAACATGTTTCAGCTTCTCCAGCTCACAGGTCCAGTTTTACATTTTAGCTTCCAAGGTTTCAAAGCAGTGCGTTTCATTTTCTTTTAGCTTCCACGTTTTGCTTTTACATTTTAGCTTTTGAGCCCTTGTCAGCATTTCTTGCACAATTTCCTTTCACTTTCAGCTGAATTTCTTCAAGTTTTCAGCTTCCAGATTTTCTCAGCTTTTAGTTTCCAGGTTTTGATTCTGCAGTCCAACTGTTTTTGCAGCACTGCTTCAGAAACTGCAAACTCATTATGTTTAAGAAATGCATTTTCTAGTTTTTATAGTCAATATGAGGTTGTTTCAAGTCAGGTGAGAAGATACACAGAACAAACTTCCCACCATTAATGTACTACTATTAAAAATGACAATGTAATTTCAATCATTCCTGATATCACTTGAAAATGACCAATTACATAAATGAATGTCTCACTGGCAGAGAGAAAGCATCTATCATTTCAATGTATCAGGATTTGCTCTGTTTTTTTCATGGCTCTAAATATCAAGTAGGTAATGCTGCAAATAAATGATGCTGTGAATCATGATGCTTTTATCTGCAAACAAGGGAGTCTGCTGAGTTGTTTACTGTCAGTAAGAATATGTAAAATGAAGGAAATTATGCATTTTGTGGACCAAAGCAGCAGTAATCCAGATTGCAGATTGTTTCCTCATGGATTTTTGACAGTAACAGGAGTGTATGACTGACAGCTGGCCAACACATGGAGCTTGTGACTGTGGCAAAGCACTGGTGGATTTAAACCTGGATAATAATGGTGATAGGAGAAAATAGTCTACTGGTATTATTATCCCTTAAGGGTATAAAATTCATCATCTACAGCTAGTGTTTTGCAGTGCAGAGTGAGTTACATCACAGCTTCAGCCGCCCATTTTCCAGTGCTACAGCAGACGAAACGTCTCCTCGAATGAACATCACTGAAGGACCGAACTGAGACAAGGCTTCATGTAGGCAGCTGTGAGCGGGTATGTTGGCCTAAACTCGTCCACATTTCTGACAGTTGTAATTTCTGTCACAAGCTACAAACATTAACTGAGGGTGGAAGAGTTGCCATGGAGACTGGCTCTAATCAGTGGAATACCTGACGCTTCACTACAGTCTCTTGTGACTTCCGATTCCTGTCATTCTCAATTAACTCTGAGGGAGAGTGTGAAGGAGAGACACAGAGAGAGAGAGAAATGCACAGATGGAAATAGTAAATGACAAACCTTTGACTCTTAAAGTTTTCATTCAGGTCTAGCGGGTTGGGTTACTGGTAAAAGATGTTTCAGCGTCTAAACTCCAGACAGACAATTTGCACAATGTAAATTATCTGTCACATTTGGTACAGCTGCCAAATGTGACAGACCAAGAAACCTTCTGTTGGGGAAACAAACTGTTCTAATGAGGCTGATTAGTATTCTTAACGCATCTATAAAGCGCCTATCTACCAAGATAACTTGGCATTAAAATTAATTCATCAGAAACAGAAGAAAGAAAATAAGCACAATGCTGAGGTTTTCTCTAAGTGAACACACTCCCAGTAGTTCAGGTGGTTGTAAAAATTCATGGTGTTACTCATTCTCCACAGATGGTCTATGGCCTTTATCAAGTCTGGGCACTGGCTGGGCCACTCATAGAAAGGTCCTCTCTGAATTTGGCTACAATCATCCTTCTCTACATTCTGACCAGTCTCCCTGTCCCTGCCACCGAGAAGCATCCCCACTGCACGATGCTGCCACCACTGTGCTTCACCATAGAGATGTTATTAGCCAGGTGATGAGCAGTGCCTGGTGTTTGCCAGACATAGTGTTTGGAGTTCTGACAAAGGGTTTAGTTTTTATCTCATCAGACCAGAGAATCTCTTTCCGCATGCTCCCAGGGTCCTGTACATGCCGTCAGGCTCTAACTCCAACAGGGCTTTCAAGTATGATGTATTTATATAGCACCAAATCATAACAGAAGTTATCTCAGGGCACTTAGACCATAGTCTCTATAAGGGCACTTGTTGTCATACGCCTTTTAGTTCAAGTGGCTTCCATCTAGCCACTCTACTATGAATTGTTGACTGATGAGGTGCTCCTGAGATGGCTGTCTTTCTGACAGCTTCTCCCATCCTTCCATAGGACTTCTGAAAGCTCTGTCAGAGTGACCACTGGGTCACCTCCCTGACCAAGGTATGGTTACTCATTATAATAATATAAATGTAGTCAAAGCCTTTATGAAATACCAGTGGAATGAGACTAGTTAATCAGTCAATCGATTAATCCAGTTAATGAGGATTGTTGTCAGGTTTTCAAGCCTACAATCATCAAGATATCCTGACAGGGTGAAACACACACACACACGCACACGAACACACACACACACACACACACACACACACACACACACACACACACACACACACACACACACACACCGAAACTCACGGTTCTGCCGTCTTTATCTTTATTATACAGAAAAAAAGCTGAAAAAGATATAGTTTTTACGGTTTGTGTGTCCCTTCCCTTAAGTCTGTGAAGAAGTTTCTAGTTTCTAAGTATAAGGTAACATATCATGTATATACCAGAACAACAGAAAATGCAGTGTGAAAGAGCCGAAGCATAAACACGAGGAAACACTTGTCCACCTTCCGCTGTCAGAAACACACAGTGCACCATGAATGACGGGGATCACTTACTCTGTGGAAACTTCGGAGGGTTGTCGTTGACGTCGTTGAGGGTGATGTTGACGGTAGTGGATCCAGACAGTCCTCCGACCGAGCCCGCCATGTCTTTGGCCTGGATCACCACGGAGTAGTGGTCCATGGTCTCACGGTCCATGTTGGACATCGCTGTGCGGATGATGCCTGAGGTAGAAATGAGGAGAAAAATACATCATTATTGTATTATAACTGATGAAGAATGATGACTAACGGTAACATGTATAACATTCAGAAAAGAATGAAAGACCCTCGTGGCTGTTAAGTGAACAGCCTCCTTGGAATCAGCCAAAATAGTGACATGACATACATGAGACCAAACATGACCAACCGCCATCATGTTGATAGATGAGGCAACCGAAGTTACAGTTATTATAGTTTGACTATAAACCTACATTTACGTCTAAAGACTTAAATGAAAGAATTTGACAAGAGAATCATGTAGAGAAAACATGGTGAATCTCGCATTAAGTTCTCTGAATCTGAATCTTGCATCAGTCAAGTTCCAAGTTCAAGTTTATTGTCATGTACATTTGAGGCATTGCATCCCAGTGCAATAAAAACTTGTGCTCTGACTACCACTCTGGAGTGCACACTAACACACAGTCATGTCACAAGCTTCCCCACTCACATGAATCAAAGTACAATAAAGCAGATAACAGATACAGACACTGGATTGACGTCCAGTTCAGTCTCCAGTACAGAAGCTCAGTCGAAGCCACCAGTTCATTTTTACACTATTACACAGTTTTATTGGCTGTGGATTAAAAAATGTCCCAAAGTCAAGTGTGTTTGTTTTCATGGTAACATTGTGGTTCTGATAACAATGTGAATAAGTGATGACCTGGATGAGTTGTGTTCTTCATTAAAAAGCCCTGTACCCTCGTCCTGTAACAGCTGGTATAGATCTCCTCCAGATGTGACCGCTGTCTGATGATAGTCCTTCTGATTCTTTTGAAACCATCCACCAACCATTTTTATTACCAAACCATACCGGCATACTGTGCTGCATGAATACTTTCTACAAAGCAACAATAAAAATTCACAAAGACTTCTGCAAACATACCAAACCTCTTAAGGAAGTGAAGCCTTTGCTGAGTTTTGACCTATCTGTAATCAGAGTTTGTTAGACAACAGGTGCAGCCTCTCAGAAAATGTAAAAGAAAAAAAGGAATCAGACTATGGCACAATATACGTAAAACTGCATTGCTTGTCACTGTCATTTTTAGTGGTTAATGAAAACATGAAGGAAGTCGAACTGATCTTAACTATAGTGATGCCAAACCATAAAACATATTTTGCTGATGTCTTGAGTCTCTAGAGTCTAATCAGATGGAGCCAAAAACAAAAACCATCCAGTGAAGCAGCAGCTCTGAGGATGGAAACACCTTGTTGATGAGAGAGGTCAGAGGTCAGAGGTCAGGCTGGTTGGAGCTGACACAAAGGCTACGCTAACTCAGATAACCACTCTGTACAACTGTGGTGAACAGAGAAGCTTCTCACAATGAACAACATGTTCAACCTGGAGGTGGATGGACTACAACAGCTGAGACCACATCAGGTCCAAGTCCTGTCAGCCAAGAACAGAGTTCTGAGGCTGCAGTGGACTCAGGTTCACCAGCACTGGACAGATGAAGAAAACGTAGCCTGGTCTGATGGATCCGGGTTTCTGCTGAGGCTGCAGATGGTAGGGTCAGAATTTGGAGTCAACAGCATGAATCCATGGACCCAACCTGCCCCACTGACACAAGTCACTTAAAATGAAATCACTTTGTCTGCCTCAATACAACTGACAGTGACTGTACATATTTAATTATCCTGTGTGTTATTAAATTATCCTCATCTGAAACGTTTCATTGTACGCACTGACACACTAATATACAAAACTATGGCTAATGCACAAAGACTGTGCTTCTTAGCTGTTGCTTAAAATGTCACAGTTCTCAAATGACTCAAAATGAAATATTAGAGATAAATCCCAGTGTAGTCAAATTAGAACTGGTGACAAAAGAAGGATACAAAAGATAATGGAGCATTATCCTGAGGAAAATAATCCTGCACAGACTGCAGCTGCATTTCATGGAAATCTCAAAGGAAAAATTAACCAAGTCCAAGCTCTTCAATCAGCATTCAGGCTGAAGCAATCAATGACGGCATGTACTACATCTGTGCATGTACGAGTGACTGTCTGTAATATAAAAATATGATAATATGATGTGGCCACAGGGGAAGCTAGTTCATGTTTATAGCCTATATTCTTCATCTGATGGTAAAACACACACACACACACACACACACACACACACACACACACACACACACACACACACACACACACACTCTCTCTCT
>JBBMJY010000026.1:24726078-24738406 GCA_037833715.1 Toxotes lorentzi
ACACACACAAACACACACACACACACACACACACACACACACACACACACACACACACACACACACACACACACACCACATTCTGATGTGAGTCAAGCTAAGGGCATTTACGCAGAGAGGGTTTTCTCCAGTCACGACTGCTGTGGCTGTGATGTGCTGTCTGGATGGCCTTCGTGGCCTTTAAACTTTCTGCTCTGCATCAGTCATCAGTCATACTCAAGGCTCTCACCTTTCTAAGATTTTGTGTTCTTTGTAATGCCAGCTGCTGTGCTGCTCCATTCTTTTTCTGTTTAAGTGGTATGTTATGTGGTTTTAGTGGTATGGTACATACATCACCATGTATCATCATCATGTTGATGATATACAGTAAGACATGTTTGTTCTAAGTGGAATAATTTCACTGGTTGTTAAAAAAACACAAGTAGTCCAAACACAGACATAGAAAAGGCCTCATACAAGAACATTTTCTTATTGTTATCCTAAATATCTTACATTTTCTGTGAGGTTTGTTTGTACCAGTATTCAAAGTTGGATTCATCAAACCTCTTAACTGAACAAACTTGTCGTAATTTTCTCTTTTCATCCCGATGAATAACCACCTGTCCTATCAAGTTTAGCTGTGTCAGCAGTCATCACAGCAGAGGTGTTTGACAGAATTAAAGAGTGAGTTGCTCTGATGCTATAAAAGTTAGATGCTATAAAATGCCTTTTTTTTCTTTTCCTTTTTTAAAAACAACATGATCCATGTCCAAAATGCAGGCTGGCGTGACAATCATGGAGATATTAAATGAGTGAATATTATAGCCTGCAGAAAGTGATGTTACACTGGCAGGTGTAACAGAACAGCATGATACTGTCTGCATTAAGACCCAGAGGAAGCTGTCAAGAGTGTAAGAACTTTCCTAACATCAACTATTTTGCAGAAATATGCCAATAACATTACAAAATCTAAAGGGCCTTTCAGTAAACTGTCAGCTGTAATAGTTCTGTTAGCCAGTGCTAATTACTGTAATCTGAATATCATTTGATTAACAGGATATTCTTTCATCTCTGTGTATAATCTGACATTTTTGATCACAATACATATCCAATTAAATCTATTTAAAAAGCAAACGGGATGAGGTGGACACCCTGGTTATATGCCCCTTCATTATTTCCCTTGGTTAAATTTAAAATACGTCTCTCGTCTTTTTTCTTTATTACACTTTGTGCCTTTCATATTTTTTCTTTCTATTTCGGTCTGTTCATCTGTCTGCAGTGCGTGGAGCCCCAGATGTCCATTCAGTGGCAGGTCATTACATGACCACGAGTTTTTCTAATGAGCCCATTAGCTGCTTCAGGCCATCCCTTCCTCTATTACTCACCAATCTTTCCCTTTCTTCTGCCCCACTCCTCTATGCTTTCCCAGTTAATCAAATCATGTCCTTTTTCTAACCCCCAATCACTGAGATCAATTATCACCTCTTTTTTTAGCTCCCTTTCTGTCTCTCACTCCTCCGATGTAGAAATGCAGGGTTTTATCCAAAGGACGTAACAGCTACAGTGAGTTTGTTCTGTCATTTGAGCATTAGGAGCCTGCTTTGATGATCCCCACACAGTCTGTCTCTATAACACTCAGCCATCAAAAGCCATTCAGAGCTAAGAGAGTGCAGCTACAAGGTAAAGCCACACTAATGCAGATAAATCTTAAATCAGCATTTATGTGCTGGAAGTTTTCCACCCATGAACATTATCTTCTCTAAAGGTTTCCTCTCCAAAATGCCAAAACAGCCTCAAATCTCTTCTTTTTCCACAAGTGTTAGCCTACTGTGTGAGTTTGGTACATATATGAGGAGGATTTTCCAGTGTAACATGCATTTAATGCTTTTGTTTTATATAATATTTTAATGTTTCATTTGATGTATCTCACTCTGTGGTTGGTAGTGGTAAGGTAATCACCTTTAAATATCTTTACCAACTTTAGCAGCTGGATTTAAATAAAAGTGGTTTAGAGTGACCAGGTGTGATTCTCCTGGCAGTCAGCAAGCTCAGCCTTTGTATGACTCTGATGTACATGGGCCTGAAAATGTGTCAGCATCATATTAATTTAATTACTGAATTATATTTCAGAAAATGGTTTGAGTTCCAGGGTTAAGTACGAAAGATATACGTAATCTTGTTTACACTGACTGACATTACAGAGAAATACAAAACCTCCATAATGAGCCTTTAAATTATTCATTTTATTACACAGCAAGCTGCCTGTTAGGTGACTTAGATGTTTTGAGTCCCTCTGCCTCATCGAGGACTGGGCAGTTGAGACGGGGAGCCAAAGGTAATGCAACTGGCCAATGCAAATTATCAGTAGCTCTCCATTCCCATATTACCCATACCTTCTATTGTTAGTCTGGTTTCAAGGCTCTCTGTCCCTGCGGGTTAAGATTAGGATTAGGATCAGGTTTGGCCCTGGTTGGGGTTAGGATAGGGTCAGAATCAAGTTTAGTTTAAGGTACACTGTTTTACTTTGTGATTGCCTTATGTGTGGGTTAAGGTTAGGGTCAGGTTCAGGGTTATCACACACTTTGAACTTCCTGCCCAACATACGGCAATTACTATCTAATAGTGTCTGTCTGTGACTGACTTAACGTCGACTCTTCCTGTGGAGTTTGATTTTTTTTTTTTTTTTTTTCCCCTGTGACCACTGAACCAATCAGGAGTTTGTCAACTAAGGCTCTGCTTATTGACTATGAGGTCAACTGTTAGGGGCAGCCCTCAAGCTGGACGATAAGAGATGTTAATAAATCTGGAAGAGAAACCTGAAACGCAAAAATCAACCCGACTGCCACACAGAAATTCGTCTTCCTCAGATTCACTCCTTTGTCTTCTTGTATATCTCAAAAAGAAAAACTCTCAATACCTCTATTTATACCTCAGATCTGATCTGTATTATGGTGGGTTTATAGTTGGAACACGGTCTATTCAGTACATGTTTCTCTCGAAAGTGCAGTCTTTCCTGAACCTCAAGATAAAGGCTTGTGGAAGATCTGATTTAATAACAGCAGACTTCCTCATCAGCCTACTCTAATGCTATGACCTAACGACAAATTAATAGCCTTTGGGATCATGTATAATTACCTATTACTCTTTTAATTACAAACATTATGGTTAATTGAAGGCTATGTATAGTTTAAGAGGAAGAGCTTCTTTGTAGAAAAGTATGGGTATGAGTGAAAATGACATTCAGAAGATGGATGACTATTCTGTTTCTATCTGAATATTTTAGTGTTTCCGTTTTCAGCATGTTGGGTTTGATGTGAAGAAAAAGAAGGTGATGAAGGCTCTTTAACAGCAGGATTTTTTGGTAGCCTATTAATGACACATGCTTGGTGTTCATTTCAGGGCTCTGTATTCTTTGCCTATTTTTCACTCTCTCACACGCACACAAGAGTGATAACATGCATGGTGCCATAACCGCTAATGCCTATACACAAAAGAGACATCACACAACTTGATTCCCCTATCCGTGAGGCTAATGAGGGCGAGTTGTGTGATCACTTTAAATGCTGTGGAGAAGTTTCGGACTCCTACACATAGACACAGTTATACAACAGTTAACTCGCACCACGCAGAGAGACGGGCCAACAAACATGCTGCATGTTCCTATCTATAACTGCAGTAAATACCAGGGGTATTTGCCAGCTCCCACTGAAATTTCCTCGGCCCCCGCCAGCTAACTGCCTCCTTATTGTTAATGGAAGGACAGGAAGAATGGGTGGCCTGATGAGGAAAGCCTTTAAATGAAGTTTATATACTGCTAATGTATAAACAAGAGTTTATACAGAGGAGTGGTGGGAGCAACCAACACAAGAACCACATGGGACTCCACAAAGAATTTTTTAATGTTACACGTGATGCTTTTTCTGACACAAAGGTGGCATATAAATAAACTTCATCTTATGTTCCCAACATTCAGCTCTTTACCATATACAATATGTCAACGGACTGCCTTTGTTCTACAACTTGTATGCACTTAGCATGGAACAAGTCTTTGCATCTAAACTATTCCTTCTTCTCCTTCTTCCACAGGCATAGCTTAAATGTGATTTTTTAAATTAATTAAATTCATTTATTTTAGTTAATCCCTTCCCTAAGACAAAAGGACACACATCTGTGTTTAATAATGGCGTTTCACTGATGAAACTTTGGAATTAATGTGGCCTTAATTAGCAGGTGTAGCAGAATTAACAAATATTAGGAGGGGACACTTAAACACAGTGGTCCGGCAGTGACTCATTCCCGTGAGAAGCTTCAGAAGCTTCCTGCTTTCATGACACCACCACCATGTGTCCCTGGCTTCTCAGTGAACATATTGATCAATGAGGAGGACCCCTGGCCCAGGCTCGGAGTCAAACTCAAGCCACAGAACAGTTCCAGTCCTGTTCCTTGTCTCTGCACACCTGCCACTCATCAGGATGTGCTGACCACAGTATCTCTTTCATTGTGATAGTTCCACTAAATTTTGTAAAAGTATAGCACCTCTTGGGAACTTGTCACAGACACACCTCCCACCTCAAATCAAAAAAGTATCTGCTCATATTACCGATAGGCAGTGGTGGAATGTAACTAAGTATCTGTACTTCGTTACTGTAGTTCATTATTTTTTTTATGTATCTGTACTTCACTCAAGTAAAAATAATAATGTATGCTTTTGATTTTATTACATTTTGCAGCAATTATCTGTGCTTTCTACTCCACTACATTTCTACAATTTATGCCGTTACTCGTTACGTTATGAACATAATTTCCTCAAAATCTTGCATGAAAAAAATGCAAATTGAGTTGAGGCGTTGTTTGCCATTGCCAACCAATCAGGTGGCTCTATTTACCTCCAATGATGGCAGAGCGCGCATGGACTGGCCTGATTCAGGCGAGAAGAAACGACATGCAACATCAACATGAACCCAGAGCAAACGTCGGCTGAGCGTGAGCCTGCGCCCTCCATCTCAGAATTAGACAGCCATCTTTGGCCGTATTTAAGCAGGTATTGTATAGTTGCTTGTGAGCAGTGACAGGCAGAGGCATAAATCAGTATATCTACGTTCTTCTAATTTCGGGGACAGCCGTGGCGCAGTATGTTAAGAGTGCAACTTTGCACTTTGGACCGGCCTGAGATCGGACGGTCGATCCCTCGACCAAGCGCAAAAAAACGGATACGGTGGTGTTGAAGGAGACGTGCCTCCCCTGCCTCTGCGACCATGGCTGTGGTGCCCCTGAGCAAGGCACCGATTCACCCCAGCTCCCCCTGCCCCACTGTCTCCAGTGTATGTGTTTCGTTCACTTGGTAAAATACAGAGAATAATTTCCCCAGGAGGGATCAATAAAGTAATTTTTTTTAAAAAAGGCACAGCCCTGACACTGAGACAACCCACTGCGTGAGTACTTTTACTTTAAAAAAATACTTTAAAGTAAATTTAAAAGTAAGTACTTAATACTTTTACTTAAGTAAGATTCTTGATGTAGTACTTCCACTTTCACTTGAGTAAATGTTTTGCGGGATATTTGTACTTTTACTTAAGTACTAAGCTTCAGTACTTCCTCCACCACTGCCGATAGGTCCTCCATTGTTGAAGCTTTTAATCACCATTTCCTCTCAGTCTTTTACTGAATATGTCTGCAGATCCAATTGTTGACAGTTACCATGTTCATCCAACAGAGTCCCTAATGCCTCAGTTTCATCTGACTGCCAATTTCCTTTTAGTTTGGCAAGCAGCGCAGATGTTTATAAAGCTCTGCTTATGTTAGAAGCATGGAAAAACACTGATGCAGATCATTTGAAGAAGACGGAAGAGGAAGAAGAAGAAGAAGGTTGTGGTATGCACTGCAACCAATAGGTACTCATGATCCTGCCACAACTCGATTAATCTCTCCTCCATTTCTGCGGTCCAGTTTCACTTTGTCGCCACTCTCCCGCTCTCGCTGTTCGCCATTGTTGTTCTGATATTCCCGCTACTTCCTATCGTGTTCTGCTATTTCCTGTGTCCCACCCTCTCTTTTTCATTGGCTGTTGGCAACACATGTTTGTGGTTGGGTCAGTAAGCAGTTCACACTACCCGATTGCATCCAAATTCAAACGTTCAAACGTTTGATTGACTGCGACTGAGGTCGGGTCGGGTCTGTTCCCCTCACACACTTGCAGATTTCGTCTTCACCCCCTCACACACTACCAGATTTTTGTGAATTAATTTGAGAACTAGTGCAGACTTTGCCCAACTGGGAATCGTGGGTAAGATCTGGCAAAAAATCCCGTAGTGTGTCCTCAGCTTTAGTAGCACCCTTCCACAAAGGTGGTGATGTCTCTGATCTCAACAACCCCCATCCAGTACTTCCTTCTTAGCAACAATCCTAGAATCGTTGGTTAATATACAACTACATACCATTATTGACTCACTTAAACAGTCAATAATGGTACTGCACAAAAACAGATGCAGTTTCACTCATTGATGACAGTGTCTCTTCACTCGGATTGTTTTGGACTGAATTAAAACTGAATCACACATTGTGTCTCAGATCAGCTGCTAAATGCACAACACCTGCAGTGGCATCACTGTCTGGATATTATAGGATGTGTCATTTCATGCGATCAGGAACAGGCTAGTTTTTTGGAAAACCAACAGCCAGGTGATAAGACTGCTTTTAGTTCAGTTCAGAAAAGTCACAAAACCAAATTGAATTGATTTGTGCAGACACTGTGGAAAATGAATTAAATGCTGATGAATCACAGCTGAAAAAAAACTAAACAAAAAACAGTCAATAGCCAACGCAGACTCTGCCTAAAGGCATTCATTGTTGTATTTTGATGTGCTGGAACTGGAAATGATTTCAAGAATAGTTCAACTGATAAACCAGGCCAATCTGATAATATATCTGCCCTTAGCTCATCTGTGTATAGGGGCAGATACATTGGTGTATATGCTGGCCCTATCTTATGCACAGTTCTCAGTGATTTTGTCACGGAGTTTTAAAGGTTCAAGAGGACCACATTGTAATTTCCTTGATGGGGTCATGTGGGCATCCAACCGGATTCATCCGATGACTCACAGCTGTTTGCCTCATGAAAGTAACCTAATACAAACATCAGAGAGGAAACTAAAATGTCCACTACAACAGCTATAATTAGAAACAGTGGGGTGTGGACTCTGGTGAAATTGCTTGATTGAGCAGTGAGAGATTTGTAATGTTCATGTACTGATTTTCTGATCAAAAGATTCAATGCATGAACGTCACAAACATTTTTTGTATCATATTGAAGGGATTTTCTTTACCCTGCTATTTCTATCTGCACAATATTGGGAAAACCACCCTCCCTGGGAATAAATAAAGTCTTATCTTACATTAACCTGTAATAATACATCATAATTTATTAGTTGATTATATTTTTTCTTCAATTCTGGAAAAATAAATACGCTGTCATAAACATAATCTTTGCACCTAAGTAACCTTCCTTCTCTACACCTCTAGTGTGTGTCTCTAATCTGTGTAACACTCCCACACTGTAGGAAATGACAGACTATCGTGCACAACGCTGAGTGAAAACAGTACAAAAGTGAAATCAAATGTGATCATTGCCTCTTTTACTCGTGCACTGTCTACGCATTTCTTCCTAAATTTCTTACAAAAAACAGAAATTATATCACGATATTTCAAGTAAATTTGCAATAACGATATTTATGATGATATGGAATTGATTATGATTGCTGCTTCCGAACAACAGCATTTTTTTATTGCACACACAATTAGTAAGGCATTTTCCACCTTTAACTTGTTTCAAGGCAGGAGTTGTGCAGGTTGCAGTCGTTTCCTACGTAAAGAACAGTCAGGCTGATGTACAGTTCGGAGGATCGGCTCGACCATACGTCTGTTGTAGAGGCAAAAAACTCCACCGACGACAACGTAGCTGCCAGTTTGTTGCAGCATGCTTCATACATCACAGGCAAAGATGTCTTTGAAAATCTTTGGCATCATATCTTTGGCCAAACAATACGTTCCGTAATTTCCTGCCACCGTCTTTTTTTTTTTTTTTTTTTATCATAAGGAGTGCAACTAGCGAGTGCTCGGTTGAGCCTTCTGTTTAGTTTTAGGCCGCACATCCCTAGCTGCTTGCATCTCCTCCTAACGTGTCTTCATAGCCTGATTGTATTCGGTCGTGTGTTTTTGCTTCAGGTGGTGAAACAGGTTTGTTGTGTTCCCACCTTTTGCAGCAACAGTTCTCCTGCATATTCAGCTAAATATTGTATTTTGTTGGATGTCTGACCTCTGTAGCCAAACCACTTCCACACCACTGAGGTAGCTCCCTTTTTTGGTACTAAATCCTCATTGGAGGTTGAAGTTGAAGCTGCTCTGCTGCTCTCACTCTCAGACATTGTTGTTATGTATGTCCAGTGTAAATATCGCAATATGACAAATTTTTATCGCCAAAAAACGTATACCGGTATTATTGTGGACGGAATGATATGGCACACCACTAACTGTAACAGGGAGCACTTTCCTGAGGGACACCCTGAAGGTATTACGTTAAATTTAGTAATGTAATGTGTTTGTGTATTTAATGCACCTCATTGGAAATAATACCTTTCTCTTTCTTTATTTTTAATGTGTTTCTCTTCCACACGGATCAATGTAGTTTTATGTGTTAGCAAAACAACAAATGATGTCCTTCACACAGGATTATAAGACCTCAGCTCTGACTCCACGCAGCCCTGTTCCCAGGTCAGCCATTAGGAGGATATCTCTCCAGAACTGGTGCGGGGGCCAGACGAGGCTCTGACTGTTATGGAGGCCGACGTCTGATCTACTGATCCTGACGGATAACGAACTCTGCTCTCACAGCAGTCACTCTTTTACTGCACTGAATCACGGTGGCCCACAGGGGTCAATTCAATTTACATGGTCCTGCCTGAACAAGAGGAAGGGAAGAACTGACTTTTGTAATCCTTGAATTTCAGCATGTCTTAGGAAAATGAGATAGGTCCAGTTGTTCTCACATCTTTTCATCTGTACAGTATGTGATGGAATATCCTGACCTTCAAGTGGATCATTCAGGATTAGTGCTTTGTGGGGACGTCATGTAGCTGATAGCTGAATTTACCCGGTAACCTCTGCAACCTCTGTGAAATACTTTCATACATGAAACTGAAATTAGCTGCAATCACTGATAGGCCAGATCAAACTATATAAGATCAGGAGTTTAAAACGCTGCACGGTTCAGCAACATAAAACTTTCAGGTACTCATGCTGAGCCATGCTGTGATCATCCACAAGCAGCTCAGCCATGCTGGCACAGTACAAGTGTTTTTCCCACTATGCTGCACAGCAAGGTAAAGCTGTTTCAGAAATCTACCTTTCTGATGTATGCACTGTATCTCCTATTACTTTTCACAATACAAACAAAGCTTAATATAAACTTTTAATGTGAAGATGCTTCAGAAAATGTTGGGTGACAGCTCTGATGCAGCTGAGAGAGCAGACAGATGTGAAGCTAAACTGCAAACCACAAATATTCATATAGGAGCTGTGAAAGTACATAGAGCTGTACGCAGACAAACACTTTCCACAGTAGCATGGCGTGGCTATGCCCATGTAATGGATACACGTCATCGTGGCTTGGCATGCCTCGACTAACATGGACTGGCCCAGGCCCATTGGAAAAATCCCTAATACCATATCACACCATACTGTACTGTAGTATGTAATCTCACACCATGATATTCAAAGTATAAAGTACTTTCTCACAGTTTATACCATCATGCCACCCAATGCTACTAACGAGGTGTAGAGAGGACTCATTTCCAGTGTTCTCTCCAAAATCACTGCTACTCCACAGTCGATAGTAATCCTGTGCAAATAGACTTAATGCAGACGAATCATAAGCAGGAAGAAATCAATTGTGCCAATGTGACTAAAGGCTCAACAACACATATGTGCAGGCTGAGACACTGTTTCACGTCCAACATGTATGACTCATTACGGTAACATATTTTAAGATAATGAATGATCACTTGTTTCAGTATATATATTTTCAGTATATATATTTTTTATACTATCAATAGATCCTGGTGTAGGTTATAGGGTTCATTGCAGTGGTACTTCATCTTTTTCTATCTCAACAGTAAATCCAGTAATTCTGTCTAGACCAAAATAATATAAATACATCCATGGTCTTAGGAAATCTGGATGACTGCAGGACATACTATTTAAGCATTAACATGACTGAAAGCCATACAGTGTATACAGTCAGGGGCAAAGATGGAGGGATGCTGGTGCAATGCTCTGATTGAGCTGTAAGGGCAGTGGCATGTGTGTTTCTGTGTGAGGCTGTAACTAGTGATTATTTCTCACTATTGATAGAAGAAGAACTCCACTGACAGTCAACCAACATAAATCTGCCCTTTGGATACATAAGTCAAGTTTACTAAACAATCCTCAAATTAAAGACCAAATTAAGAGAGATCAAGCTGTGTGTAGAACAAAATGATAATGGGGAAATGAATCTGCGTAAAGGGATGCTGGGAAGGCAGGGAGGAGAGGGAGGAGAGGGAAGATAATCGCAATCTTTTAGACTTAGAAAAAAATGATTGTACTGTTGAAACACAGACACTGTGAAGTTGGTGGTTATTTTAAGAAGATCTTGGAAAGGAAGTTGTGAAAAATTTATAGATAGTTTTCTCTATCTATGAAATTCGTGATCCAATAGCTGCATGTGTCTATAACAAAAAGGAGAAAAGAGGCTTTATTGTCTTATTTCACATGATCAAATCAGTTTTATTAGGGGAAGGCAGACTCAGGACAATATATAGAGGACCTTACATATTATGAAACCCATCCAACAACATAAAATAGGTGCAGTTATTTTAGTGTTGGATGCTGAGAAGGCTTTTGATTCAGTGAACTGGTCATATCTGTACAAGGTTTTAGGTAAACTTAGGTTTCACAGTGATGTTATTAAGACTTTTTTTCTTTGTTTATTTGCTTTCTTGTTAGTATTTTGTTTGTTTGTATTTCAGTTTACAGTTTGTGCTTATATATTTCCATAAACATATGAAATGATGAGAAAGCAGAGTATTTTCTTGATTAATCAATCAATCAATCATTTGGTCCATAAAGCTTCAGAGAACAGTAAAATGGCAGTGACTGCAGGGGAAAACATTTTTGTAGCAGTATAGTCAACATCATCCAGTGTCTTGATTTATCCAACCAGCTGTGAAAAGGCCAAAGATTTTCAGTTTACTATGATGTAAGACAAGAAGCCACTGCTCCCAATCGAAAAGCTGTCAGTCAAATGTTTCTGAATAAACAAATGAATCGATCAACAAAATTATTTTCAAAATAGTTGCCGACTGACTTTCTGTTGGTTGATAAACTGATTAATCACCCTATGCTACATGCTAAAATACACTAAGCTCTTCTTTAATTAGCATTTTGAATTTAGACAAGGCATGTATCATGTATCTGTACAAATATTATATTCAATATATCACTGAAAGCTTTTTCATTGTCGCACCATATTTTTGAACACCACATGGCCATGGTATGCCACACTCTCTGTTTTCTGTTTAGCATAAAATGCTAAAGTGTGTGGTAGTTTTCATGCAGTTATGTATGTCAACCCCACAAAACAGACAAGAAGCTACTACTGTGTCACTTGGCTGATCTGAGGCTACAGACAGAATCAACTTTGTGGCCAGCGTGGAAGCTGTGAGTCACACATCACTGCGAGCTCAACCATCCGGTCAGGAGAGGCAACCCCTCTATCTTTGGCTACACACACACACACACACACACACACACACACACACACACACACACACACACACACACACACAAACGTCTAGGGCTTAGAAAGCCTGTCTCTGAAATTGGTTTCCATTAGCTGCGCTGTGATTATTAACTTTCCATTGATGCAGCAGTACAGTCAGAGGCACGGTGACGTCAACAAGTGTCCTTGACGGAGAAGCAGCACCAAGTCACCTGCTGAGGAGTTCAACAAGTGTGTGTGTGCAAGACAGTCAGAGGAAGAGAAAGAGACAATGTGTGTGTGTGTGTGTGTGTGTGTGTGTGTGTGCGTGCGTGCGTGTGTCCAGAGAAAAAAAGGAGAGCGTACTTACTGCACAGAGCAATGATGTGGCTGCTGTCTTCGTGGACAAATTTCTTAGTCACTGCTTCCTCCATAATCTGCTTCACCTGCACATAAAAGACTCAGGATCAGTGTCATCATCTTTACCATAGCAGTCGCTGCCATTACTGCTTCTCTGCACAGAAAAAGCTGAACAGGCTCAGCAGTCATCACCATTTC
>JBBMJY010000026.1:24748397-24767877 GCA_037833715.1 Toxotes lorentzi
AAAATGCTTAATTCATTGGTAATGATTACATTCACAATTAACCTTGCTTGTCACAGCACAGCAGCACCAAGGTGTACACACACTCACACACATACACACACACACACATACATACACACGACGAGACTGCAGCTGATCAAAAAGGATTCTAAAAATAGGGCTTTTCTGAAGCACATGTTGGCCAGTCTCAGTGCTGATGCCAGGGTTGGCCTGCTGCAAATAAATGACGCCACGGCAACGTGATATAGAATAACCTCCTCTGCTGAGCCTCTGTCATTAAACCTCCTGCTTGTGCCTCCATGTGGGCTGAGGCTGCACCTGCAACCACCAAAGACAATGTTATCTGCAGACCAGCATTTTACTTGGTATTTTTACTCTGGGACAAACTAACTGATTATGATTTCCTACTCTGTCAACTCAGCAAGCCTCTTATCTAAGAATGGAGACAGGACAGTCAGAGTCATTTAGTAAATATGCCAATTTGAATCTGTGTTCTAGATTATTCACAAGAACAAAAGAGAGTAAAGTAGGAGTGAAGTCTGAAAAACAGAGGTATAGTAATTTGTTGTTGTAAAAATATCCAGTTAATCATCCGCCCTTAGATCTGTCTTGTGACCACTTATGGAGGTCCCAATCTCCAGTTCAGGAGCCAGTTATATAGTTTAAAAGTTCATTCATGACTCTGAAAACAGTCATGTGGTCAGGAAAAAAAAAAAGAACTCAGGGTCCACTTACTAGCTTTTTCCATGGAGACATTTAAATGAGGAGGTGTTTGCATGTTCTCCAGCTTCCTCCGCAAGCGTGAATGTGAATGGTTGGTTGTTTGTCAGCCCTGTGATAGACCGACGACCTGTTCAGGGTGTAGCCCACCTCTCACCCAGTGTTGGCTTGGATAGGCTCCCAAAGCCGCTACTGTAGTTGACCACAGTAGTGTATATGAATGTTGTATTTCCACATGTCCATGTTACATGTCCCAAATAAAAAGGTTCCCTCTGTTTTGATTGTAAAAATGGGGCTAAACTGTATCGTAAACATGCTTCCTGTTGGATTGTTTAAAGAAAAAAAAAGATGACGCAGAGTGTTTAGAGATAGAAATAAGTTGGTTCCTATTCTGACCCCTGTCAGTCTAATTAGACTGACAGAGGTGTGAAAATGCTGTAGTAGCTTGTTTGATTTGTGGAAGTAAATACACAGACTACTGATCAGTTACTGGCACAGAATGTGTGTGTCTGTGGGCACTTAGCGTGTTGTCAGCAGTCAGATTTTTATAACATCAAAATCCATCTTTAGCAATGTTGTGTTTTTATGTAATCTGTCTATTGTATTGTTGTAATGTACCATTCACATGCTGGACTCCAGATACCATTACACACAGAAGGGATTTGAGAAGAAATGAGGCCTACATATAATCAAGTGTAATTTGATCCCACTGATCTCAGCCACGCTGTTTACTGTTCACTCTCTTTACAGCATAACCAGAGCTGGCTTGACTTATTTCTAATGCAGTGTCGTACAGCTGCTGCATCACATTAAAAGCTGTCAACTGGTAAAACACAGGGTGATTTGTATTGTGGAGAAGGTTACAGCTGACCATGGTAGTTATCAACAAAACAAGACAACAGTGATTCATCTGGAATTTTTCATCAGTGGGTCACTTTTACATATTGCTGGGTGTAATGGATCAGTCAGTCAGTGAGCTGTTAGAGGAAGAGCTGCAGGAGACAGGCTGCACACCTCCAGATCCTCAGCAAGGTAACACACTTTGAAATTACTCACACAATGTGCAACATGAGTTAAGATCATTGGGAAAGGACAGTGGCGTTTGTTTGATTGCATGTAATTCGACACACCAGCTGCTCTTCAACTGAGCATCGCTGCCTCCAGGTATCACTGGTTGTCTGACATGAGCTGTACATTAAGAGCATTACTTGTGATCTCCTGATAGTTGAGTTCCCAATTATCCCTGCCTGCTAAAGACTAAGCAGAAACGAACAATAGTTGAATAAGAAAAACTTTTATCTTCACAGGTGGAAAAAGGCACTATGATAAACTGCATTAGAACATGTTAGAGGCAGTTCTGGTCAAATGAAAACAGGTTCATCTTTGGCAAACAAAAGGCTCTTTTTGTAAATGTTGTAAATGCATATATGCAAAACACAATCTATAAATATGAAACATGCTCTTCTGCTGATTCAGAGTGTAAGTGTTATGATTGGAACAATATTCCATCTAAGAAATAATGCATATTAGTGATTTTGTCTTCCACTACTAATCTAAATTGAATTAAACAAAACAAACCTATAGTTCTCTAGATATTTGAAGTAGCTGTTCTGAATCCTCTGATAATAATTCTTAAATTATGATGGACAGAGCAGACAACACCACAACTATCTAGAGTAAAAAGTCATAATTGGGACTTCTTATAGATAGTGGTAGAGACATTATGATAATAAACATTTCAAAGTATATGAGCATCAACGTACTTAATGTCTGAATGTTTATCGTCAAGGTGAAAAGCTAAAAATCAGTCCAGCGATTTTGGGGTTTTCAGTCTCAGTGTCCCAGCGGCCGGTCGTCGTACGTGCTGTACCTCTTGACGTGGATTCGACGGACGCGCTCGCGGAGCTCGGCGCCCCCGGGCCCCTCCTCCTCCTCACTGTGAAAGCCGCAGTTGTTGTAGCCTCGACGGGTGGCCTCCAGCAGGGAGTTGTCAGGCAGCGGCATCGTCTCGTACAGCAAAGTGTTCAGGGTCTCCTCGTAGATACGCGCTTCAGGAAATTCCACCTGAGATACAGAGACAGACACAGATACTATTTCTACAGGTTTTTTTTTTGGTATTAAATAAACATGACAATCTGCAGGTCAAAATTATATGCTCTACAAAAGAATAGCTGGCAGCACAGAAAAATTGCAGTGAAAATGCTAGTAGAAATAAATACACAAAGATTCCTGATCAGTCATACAGACATTCCTTTTACTGAATTAAGCATATTGCACTTTTAACAGTTTGCCACTTTATAGATTTGTTCTTTGTCTTTATATGTTACATGAAGTTCTGCATTCTGTAATATTTTATTCACTGTAATTGTCCTTTAGATACAAAGTGGCTTGCACATCTGGGTACCCAGGAAGCTCTGTAAGATGAGATCTGTTTTGGTGTTTACACACTCAGGAGGGCGCCCTTGAGTTGAAACATCTAATGGAATAAAGTCTGAGCTGTATAACTGAAGAAAGTGCTCATGTAAGTTTTCATGCTTTACTTATTTGAACCTTCAAAGGATTTGTGTCAGTTTGAGGTAAAGTCAGACTTTGGATGAGATGAAATAATTCTGAATATGAGGAAGTATTTCTACTTTTAATGACCTTTGCTTTTCCTCTGCTCTACTGTTTGTTAAATCTTTGTTATGCACATCTTTGTGTAAAACCCTGATGAGAAACCTGGTGATCTATATACATGTCCAAGAAATTTCAATTCCCTATGAGAAACCTAGCTGAGTGCTACCCTTCAGTTAAACAGTGCCACGCACTGTGTCTGTCCGCATCCTCACCTTGGTCTGTTTCTTCTCTGTGGCGTAGACGATGGACGTGCAGCACACCTCCGCCAGTTTGCGGCCCTGACCGTAAAAAGACCAGCAGCAGATCTCGTCTCCAATGACGTCTTTGATGAAGAGGACGCGGCCGTTGAAGCTGAGAGACAGCCTGTCGAAAAGCTCGATGTTCTTCAGCAGGTTGTCGTCTGAGTTACTGTGGACACAAAAGCAAACTGATGAGGAGGAGTGTTTCATCATTTACTCCACTCTGTGGCTTCAGGCTCATTAGACTTGTCACTGACAAGTCTGAAGAAGAAGAAGAAGAAGAAAATAAATAAATAAATAAATTACCTGGTGTAGGAGTACTTGTTATTGCTTCTGTTGTACACCAGCTTCACTACAGGCTGAAGAAAAAAAAAAAAGATTAACTTTAATTGTTTTAATATCTAAATGTGCCAACTATGAAATAATTTGGCTGCATTCTATGTTAAGAAAGCAGAAAAAGAATGTGCCTATGAATATTTACAGTATCCAGACCTCTTCACATTTTCCACATTTTATTGTGTCGTAGATTTAATTATAAACAGATAAAACTACACTCAATGCAGCACACAACCAATGTTACTGTACTGAGTGGACGTGGCAGTGGGTTGAGACAAAGACAGTCCTAAACTAACATCAGTTCTGAAACATCCCTGGAGAGATCTGAAGACAGCAGTGCACAGACACTTCCCATCCAACCTGACAGAGGTTGAGAGCATGCTTCAAGAAGAATATGATGAACTGTACAAATCTAGGCCTGCAAAGCTTGTAGACTCTTACCCAAGAAAACTTCGAGCTGTATCTGCTGCCAAAGAGGCGTCTACAAAGTTCTGATTTAAAAGTCTGAATACTTTTGGAAATGAGATTTCAGTTTTTAAAATTTCTAAGAACATGCTTTTCACTTTGTCATTACAGTCTAGACTGATTGGTAAAATTAGCAATTTTATCCAGAAAGTATTCAGAGCCCAAAAAGGGAAGGAGTCTGAATATTTTCTGAAGCCCCTGTTAGGTGCATCCATATGAGAAAATAAGCAAATATTATCTTTATCTCAGAGTAGCTGCTAAATGAAATGAACAGTTATGGTTATTAGCACTTTTTCTTTGAATTCACAAGAACAAACTCCCAGAAAAGACTAATCACAGGAACATTTTGATTCTGATCTTTCTCACTGCAGAGATTGGACTGCTGGACTGCTCCATATTTACCTTGCTAGAAGACTGAATGAGCCTCTCCTCTTCCTTACTGGAGGTGATCACAGGTATAACACACAGGGGATGCTCTTTATTGCCCTGTCAATCAGAAATCAACATACATTGGAGAAAGTTAAAGATATCATGGGTAGTTATAGTGTCTCAAGTCACCTTTTAATGAGACAATAAACACACTTGAATCACACTCCATGTGAAGTACACACACACACACCACTGAATATGTATGACATGAACGACCTCTCTGCTTACAGAGAAAAAACCATGGAGATCAGCTTCCACAGAGTGAGACAGCAATGACATGTATACACCTCTACTCCACAACAGCCACCATGGAGGCATGCAATTTAACAATCCCACATGTTCTGCAGCATTCCTGACAGCACCCACTTGTGATGAGATACTAAACACAGTTGTTTACGCATTTTGTTGTGTTGTTCATTTAGCATATGAAATGCATAATAAGGTAGGAGGTGTTTGCAGTGTCCTTTATCCACACTGATGTAGGAGCTCCACATTCACTTAAATCTTTGATTATTCCATACAATCAATCTCTCCATTACAATGTAACATCAACCTCGTCTCTCAGCCAAACCAAGGTCATGAGAAACCTGGGAGTCATGACTGATGACCAGCTATCCTTCTCTGGCTATGCTATACCGCTTTGACCATACCGAATAAGAAAAGAAAGGCCTTTCCTGACTCAGGTGCCACCCAACTCTTAGTACAGGCTGTGGTATCTCTCGCCACAATAATGCCCTTCTAGCAGGCTTCCCTTCATGCACTGTGTTCCTCCAAGGAACATCATCTGGAACTGCCAATCCCCACACACAAGGAAATCACAGCCCTGTTCTCATTTGTGGTTCCCTGATGGTGGAGTTAAGAAATGTTATCAGACCAGGGGCAACCCTCTCTACCTTCAACAATCTCCTGAAGATTCACCTCTTCTGAAAGCACCTCCTCTCCTAACACCTCTAACAACCTAGCACGCCTAACTAGCACATACTGTACACCTCCAGTTCACATCTTTACCTGATCCTGTAGTGCTTACACCAAGGTCTCCTACTGTACTGAAGCTACAGTGTTGTCCCTCAGTTCTCTGGTCTGCATGTTACTTACACAGTACATGTAATAATCTTAAGGAAGGCAGGTTGTGTGTTGCTCATTCATAAACTTCTGGACATGATGATGAATGAATGACAGCCAGTGAGCTTAGGATTCAATGGCTTGCAGCTTCACAGTCTGTCCCCCTGGAAACCAAAGGATGTGTACATTCTGGCAGCCCAGCAGACATTCCTGTGATCATCTGTCAGCATGATGCATACCCACTCACACTATTCTTGCACAGATGGTGCAGCGAACTGCCACAGCCGAGAGGCATAAACACACACTTTGGTCCACAGCAAATCAAATCTGTGCACCTGAGAGTCTCAATACTGCAGCAAACTCACAGACTGCAAATTAAAGAAATTCTTAGATATTGCTGATGGAAGTGAAAAGCGAGGAGGTAAGGTGAGGATAAAATCCCCCATCATGGTATATACTTTATATTCTGACAGCTGTATGTATATTGTGACAAAGTACATTTGACAATTTAACTGAGAAACAATTTACAGATAAAATACGAAGTCTACATGCTAGCAGCTCAGCACAGCAGCGTTCTCAAACAAATGTAAACATCAGGATGTTAACATGCTCACAATAAACCTTTTGTGGACTGATGATTTTTAGCGCACCCTGGTGTTTAAGAAGGGGACAGAGCACAACATGTTTTTATGTGTGTTTTAGTTATCACACTCACAGGTTTGAAGAGTAGTGTACTCTGATACAGACGTAAATGTGACACAGACGAATCTTTTGCAACACACGCCAAAGATTTGTGTGGACACTTTGAAGCATGTTATTATAACAAATCTTGGTGAGATAAAAACTTAAAAACAAATTCAACGTAATGAAATTCTGGTTGTTAAACCTAGTAGAAGGACCAGTAGCAAGTATGTAGAGCCCTATTTCCAAGTCTGTCTGTTTTGGCATCTGACCCCGATTTTGGCAAAGCCTTTGAGTCACTTCCCAGATTCTGCCACAAGAGGGCATCTAGCATAAGAGACTATCTAGTCCGATTTGACTATAACACCCATATTATTTTCCTTGTGTTTTTGGATTCATTATGTGGGTACTTTGATGCAGCCTGGCTTGAATAAAGACTTTCACTTTGTCCTGGTTTTCACAGTGTGATTTTTGTAACATGATTTATTTTTTAGTGAGGTCTGCTGTTGCAAGCTTCACCTTGGAATGAGAGTTATTTAGGAAACAAGCCCTCTTATTGGCTATGCTGCTGTAGTTGATTATGTTATCCAGCTTCCCTGTGCGTGGTTGATTGAACACTGCTGCAGGTTTTCACGCTGAGAAAGGGTGGTTTCCCAAAGTATCTGTGCAATGAATGAGTGTAGTGCTGTCCTGTATCTGTTTTTGAATAGCTCTGGTTTTGTAAGTATGGTAAATGGAGAGTGAAGGGCGCACTTAAGAAACATGAATATCTGTACCAGAATGTGTTCTTGGGATTTTTACTGGATAAATGAAAACAAGTGAAAACTTGTAAAGATCCTTTGTCTGGAACTTGTGGAAGCACATAACCGCAGCTCGAGGCTTCTCTCCTGGACCTGTCTTGAGCCCGAGTTAACAATGAGCCCTATGGAGCTCCACATGGGGTCACAAGCACGTCTTTAACCAGTATGTAGACCAGGAGTTCTGAGAAGCACAACACTGACTGCTTCAGGTAGTCCTAATAAGATGAAGGCTATACTGCCAACTTCTTCCCTCTAGGTCAGTAGGTTAAACATTCAGCCTGGCGTTTCTGTTGCCATAAGTGGTTCGCCCTGACTCTAGGGTCTGCAGCTGGTTCTTTCCAGATTCCAGGACAGAGATGCACTGCTCACGGTCAGTCACCACAGTCGGTATTCTGTCCAGTTTTGAATAGATTTTTGCAAGTTTATTTTCAAGTCTGATGGCTAGTGAGTCTGGCCCAGTCAGCAGGTCTGCCTACAACCATATTCCAAATATCAGCCAGTGTAGAATGACTAACCTGCAGGGTGTTTTGGCAAAGCTCCACCAGGCCCTGGATGAGGTAGTACTTTGCCTCAGCCAGCAGCTCCTGGACAGCCTGACGCCCTTTAGGTAAGGTGACTGTCCCGTCACGTAGGTAGCACAGGATGGAGCCAAAGTGTTTCCCACTGCGGTCAATCAGGATCCAACCTGGACAGAAACAGCAGACCATGTTAAGAATGTAAACATCTGTTTCCTGTAAGACACTGGTGCAGTCCTGTGCCAGCAAACACAGCATCTTTGACAGTCAATGACACAGTACTTATGTGAGACTTCTTCCGGAGTCATCTCAGTGAAATATATATAATTAATTTCAGGTTTGGCTTGCTGTGATCACGATGAGCAACAGGTATGAGTACTTAGACCTTTAAAGTTTACAATAGCAGCAGATAAGCCATTTGTGATCAAAGGTCCCTAAATATGAATGCATCACTGAAGTACTGTGTTTTGTAGAAATATACAGACATGTCATGACACTCTGAACATCACTGACAGTTTTCATTTAATCTGCTATGTCATGTTTAATAAACCATTAAAATGGCAATACTAGTTGCAGTGCTAATGAAGACAGATGTGTTGTATAAAGATAACAGCATAATATGGATTTTAGTCACCATCTATACAGAAGAGTCAACTTGTGTCTGCAGTTCGGAGATGGGTTACCTTCTTTATCAGTGAAGACTTCCTTCTTTCCACTGAACATGGCCTTTAGCATGGAGTTCTGCCTGGTCAATATTTGCAGTGTGGTGTAAAACAGGGTCCCACCGACATTAAGCCGAACATACTTGTTGCCCACGCCGACCGCCCCTCGATAACTGCAGGTCTTGGTCTTGGGACAGGCCAGAGGAGAGGCTGAGGAGGTGGAGTCAGACTGGGTGTGATGCTGGGGCAGGCAGCTGTCTCCGGACATGTCCTTTTGGAGGTAGATGACCACCCTGCAGACGGAGGTCCGAATGTCCCCTGCCGTGGTGACAGCTACTGATGAGGCCGCCACAACCTCTCAGTGCTACAGGTCATTCCTGTCAAGAAACAGAGCTCTGAACTGGAGCTGAAAATTTGATATGAAGCTACGCAGGAAAAGCCTGTGTTGTTTGAGACTGTTTAACTGGTAAAGCAGGAGGCCCTGTGTAGGCATGTAACACAACACAAGTACAAGAGTACAAACCACCGACCCTACTAAAATCTTTTCTTCAGTTCCCTTTCCATTATATGGAGTGTGGCTGAGCAGGAAACTAAGGGGTAGGGAGGGGGCACATATGAATGAATAGAAGGACAAATTATAACTATAACAGTAGCCTGTTCACTTATCTTGATATGAACTAGCAGTTGCTTTTAACCGCAACCAGATTTTGGAAGTGGTCCCAATAAAAGTGCTTGAGCTATAGCTCAATTTAACAGGGCAGTGCTAACGTTAAGTGTGCTATTATTAAAACATTAAATTATTTTATTATCTAGGACCCAGCCATGCTAACCAGTAAACATCAGACGTTTAACTTGAAAGAGCTGTCTGCTAGTTGGTTAAAGTTATCTGACTAGCTTCTTTAACATTAACCTATACACCGAATCTGGACATAGCATCTACAGAGAGAGATCTGTCATAGCGTTAGCTCACCCAACAAATGTTCTCTGGCAAATTAACGGCTAACAAAGTTAACTATTACTGAACCAACAGCAAGCTGTGGGTTAGCTCTGATGCACTGTTCCGTCGTACAGAAATGTTATAGACTGAACTGAACTGAAAACGTGACCTTATTAAATATTTTAGTGTGTTTTCACAAAAGCCCTATCAATTTAAAAGGCTATTTTAGTACCTACAAAATAGTTGTAGTCTTCTGGTCAACCCACCTTGTCAACATCCCACCTCTTAATACCGCATTTCAACAAGATATTACTGTAATGTTGCGCCATTCTGTTACTGCTACTTCCTACGTAGGTGTGTTTTGCTAATGTTAGCTAATGTTCAATAGAGTGACAAAACTTTCAATATGAACGCGAGACAGCTAGCCAAACTAACCAGTAGTGAGTTAAAAATGTAGTAAATTCTAAGTCAGGTTTTGTACCTAATACACATCGAATTAATTATTTCCTAAAAGTAATATTTAGAAAACGTTCTCGGTTCTCGGTGTATGTTCAACCAATCAAAAATCACATTAAATTGCCAGATTTGTCAATGGAGTTTCCTAACGTTACTGTCCCTGTCTGAATTCAGATTTGAACAACACGTAACGTGGCATCACTTTACAAACTTTGACATTTACTTACCGACCTTTCCGTGCTGTCTTCTCCTTTTGTCGGGGACCCAGATACCCTTCAGCTAATAAACCTTTCTTTTATCGTCGTGATAGTTGTAAAAACAAGTGTGAAAAGTTTTCTACCTCCTTCTTCTTCTAATGAGTTCCCCACAATCTGCACTTTTGGAAGAGTAGTGCTGCCCCCTACCGTCAGTAACACGCATTGCTGGCCGTTTCCTCCATGAGCTATTTACAGTCTCCACTTAATTGAGACATGGCATATTCATGAAGCTCACATTCCTTGTTAATTTTGAGAACTGGATGTTTACATAATTATGTACTACTTTACAAATGCTTTCACCCCCATGGAATGTTTTTTTTTCCCAATATTAAATATTAAGAATGAAACAAGATCATTTCAACCCTGTTATACTTTTGCATCTTGATGCAATATAAGTGTTATTTGGCATTCCTGGGGGGTGGGGGGGTTAGGTAGCCATCCCATTGCTGCTGCCCTTCCTCCAATTCTCAGCCCACACTGGAGGCTGTTGGGTGAATATTGCCTCTTGATTCCTGCTGAGCTACCATGGGAACTTATAAAGGCAATAAAGCTGTAAAGCCACAATTTGGTTTGCTGCATGTGGTCAGAATAGAGATCTGTTCCAAGAAGCAGGTTTTTTGAGAATTTTTAATCTCAAAGTTTCAGTCAGTGTCAAAACAAACAAACAAACAAAAAAACCCATAAGGCAACACAGCATTTTATTAAACCGCAAGGAATCTCATTTCCGTTTTAATTTCAAAGTAAAAGCCCTTCGACGCGAAATGAGTGAGAGATGATGGGCGAATGAAAGTATATCACATTTAATTGCACGTTTAGCTCTGTTCTGGGTATTAGAAATGATCGTAGAGCCTCAGACTTAGTGATCACGGCGGAGAATTACATTCTGTAAAATCAAACCTCCACAAACACGCATCAACAAACGCAGCAGCGTCTGGTTTCCTTGGGGAGGAGGAGGCGGAGCTTCGTTTGGTTGACTGTTAGTTGCTTTGCCACATAGTCACAAAACGAAGAGGCATCGGTATTGACGGCGAAAGCAGTTTAAACAGGTAAAATACACATTTTCCAGTCCGAAACGAAACTAGATACGGTTTAATATAACTGTGCGAGGAACTTAATTAGCCTCAATGAGGGTAGTGTGTTTTTAAGACGTCCAATAAGCTTTTGTGGGTATGCTAGCGAAATGTAGAACTAGCTGAGTTAATTTAACTATTTTGACAAGATAGCAAAAGCTATCATTGACACGGTTTGGTAAAGCAATAGTATAGAAGAACCTTTACAAAAGAGAGCCTTTAAGTTACCGCCTTTGTAGATTAACCGTAACATTTATTCTGTGAAGTTTACTCATTTACACACGATATTAGCTAATGCTAATAAGAGCTAGCTAATTTACACTGAGAAAACCTAACGGTGTAGCTACAGGTATCTAACTAATGCTAACATTTTACATGAAGGTCCAGTGAATAAAGTTCTATGCAGAACGAGGCACTGGCTCGTTTTGCCATATGGTGCTCTCTCATTGAAGGACATAGCTCAATGTTTATTTTGCATCAACAAACGTGTCCTATGTTAACGTTACTGGCAGCCACTCGACTGGAGATAAACATATGCTATCAGCAAAACAGGTATTGTCACTGTGTGATAGCTGGATAGAAAGCCACTTGGCAGGATAAGACACGTTATCAAGCTATAAATCCTTTTGTTTTTAGGGTACGTTTACCTAAAGTGACATTTTTACTGCAACTGTAAAATGTATCTTAGCTGTCCACTGCAAAGCCTACAAGTCAAAACTATATTACATTTAAATATGTGCACTTATTTCATTTCTTATTCTCTCATTTTTTGTCTCCTGTGTGATAGGCCTGTGGCCATGGCTAAAGACCCATTAGCAGACGCAGGCTTTTATTTTGATGAACTCAACAAGCTACGGGTCCTGGAGCCTGATGTCAGCCAAAAGACCTCAGAGCTTAAGGACGAGTGTAAAGAATTTGTGGACAGTAAGCACTTAAGATTTTGTCAGGTTCAATTTGTTATGACTGTTTCCTCCTTTCCAATATCTACAGGAGGTACATGTTTATCAATCTGTGTTAACCTTTTACAGAAATTGGCCAGTTTCAGAAGATAGTCGGAGGTCTTATTGAGCTGGTTGATGAACTGGCAAAAGAAGCAGAGACAGAAAAGATGAAGGTAAGCTTGACATTAAAACTGCTTTTTATTGGTTGGTTGCACAAGTTGTTCAACTCACCTTAGTTGCTTTCAGGTTCACTGTACAATATGAGCTTCTATTTGCACATGAGAGCAAGACCTTACTAGTATTCATTTTGTGTTCTTCTCCTTTAGGCAATAGGAGCCAGAAACCTTCTAAAGTCAGTGGCAAAACAGAGGGAGGCTCAACAGCAGCAGCTTCAGGCTCTCATTGCAGAGAAGAAGATGCAACTTGAGAGGTAAACATGGAAAAATGTGTGGGTCAGTTCCATAACCTAGTCAAAACAGTGCTGGTTTGTGCTACATAGGCCATGGTTTTCAGTCTATTTGTGCCTGAATAAAGGGGCTGTGCAGCAGGTGAACAAAATGCAATGAGTACCAACATTTTTCTTAGCCATCAAGCTGTGTTGGCTAAGACCGTCCCGTATAGTGGGACAGTTTAAAATCAAATGAAACCTGTTTCAGGTCATTTAAATTGTAGTATGTGAATCTACTGTGTCACACTGAAAGTGAATGAAAATTAGCTAGTAAAGTAGCAGAGAAGCTGAAGTAAAATGGATTATTTATATTTGTGTTTGGTCTAAGCTCACCATAACAGTGTCAACTGCTAGCTAAAAGTAAAAGATAAACTGGTGAGATAGGCTGCTAAAAGTAATAGATAACTGGTTTAAAGATCTAGATTCTGCCACTCAAAGTGGTACAACATGCCTGAAGACGTGACAAACCTGACCTAAACATTGACAGTTCAATTGTATGAAAAAAAAAGTTTCAACAATATCCACTTTTATGTAGCGTTAAGGTGTTTTAGTTCAGGTCCCTTGCTCCAGACCAAGGGGATAAGATGATCAATTGTTGCACTTCGGTTCTGATCGGATAGACACTGGGGACCCTGACTTTTTATAAATATGCTATGAGGAGCACACATGAAGTACATTAGAAGGACCTACAAAGAAAAATCAAATTCCCAGGACTGACAGCAGGTAGAGTTTATGCTGTGAAAGCTCATTTCAGGCCATTAATTTATACAAAATCTTCAATTCCTCCTTTAACATTTTTCACTTAACTGACACTTAAGCTTCATTCGGTCTTCTATACATAGCATTTGAGATCAGTTTCATGTGAGTGATGGATTTAGCTTTGTTGCTTTATTACAGTAAGTTTTTCTTCATGTTTCCTTGTCTCAGATATCGCATCGAGTATGAAGCCTTGTCCAAAGTGGAGTCTGAGCAGAACGAGTTCATCGACCAGTTTATTCTGCAGAAGTAAGGATGTACGTCTTCTGTGATCATGTTTCCAGAGTGCCTGTCCCGTTTTCTCTTCAGAGAATTACTCTGCTGCACCCCTTTTTTCGGAAGCAATCCCAAAGCTCCAACTTCATCCTAAAACACCCACACCTTCTCTTTACACCACATTTCTGCTTGTATGTTTGAAGTAACAGCCGGCTACTTACTGTGGCTGTTCCCACTCTGGTCAGCAGGAGGGGTGAGGATTCACAGTGTTTGTAAGCTTGAATAAACTGGGAACATTAAGTTTTGTTCACACCAAATATCTCGACATCTCAGACCAACATTAAAGAAGATGGAGCTATTTATACAAAAGAATATTATTTATACTATTTATACTGAAGAAATACTCTGTATATCTAGTTTTACTACTTTTTGTATCAATTGAAATACTGCATGTGCATGCATCTGTAAATACATTTTGGTTTTAAATGATAGAAAAAGCATTAAGATCTTGATTTGATCATCTCCGTGTTATTTTAGCTTTTATTCTGTTTTTCTGATACAGCTAGGTCTGAGGGCACAATACATGAGGTGTACGTTCTCCTCTTTCCATCTGTTATGTGTATCATTGTCTTTCATGCATTAATTAGATGACAAATGGTTATACTTGAATAAATACTGTAAATTGCACAGTAAGTGTTTTTGCTGTAATGATGCTGGACAGCTAGGGGAGCAGATTTTTACATTGTGCTGTCATGTATTGTTTCAATAAAGATGACTTGATACTCACATACTTTGATACTGTGTGGTGGTCCCCATGCTCTTAGCAAGTGAGCATGTGTCTCCAGGTGAAGTTTTACAGAGTACAGAGCAGTTATTAACCTGTCTTCATATGGAAGCCTGTTTGATTTTTAACAAACTGATATGTATTAACATAATTTCCCTAAATTCCTTCAGAGTCTGTGAAAGAAAGAGTGGTAAAAATACCACTTGTATGGGTCAACCTCCAAAACACCTTGGATACTACACCTCCCATAATACAGTGGGATCACATTTTTTGCATTCCTGATCACTGTATTTTGTATTTTATTTTAATTGTTAGACTTTTTGTGGAGTTCCAAGCAGTAATTTAGGTAGATCCAAAGTTGGCCAAGTGACATCAGTGAATTAAGTACTTCCCTGGCTGACACAGTCAAGATCCCTCTGTAGTGGATTTTAGCTCAGGACTCCACTCTTCTAAGTGGTGTACTAACCTTTATGTACTAAATAGATAACCAGTGCTCCACATCACCTTACCTTAAAAATGCTCTGTATCTCTGTGTCTCAGCTCAATGTGCTACAGCTCTGACCCTTTGCAACCCTTAGTATTTGCTGTTTGTAAGTGTAGTCACCTTAAAAAAAAGAAGGTTAGTAACTGTGGACGTATCTGTTGATGTCCATAATGTGACTCAAACTTACACTGTAAATAAGACAACTGGGCTTTAATTATTGATAATTACTTTATTTAAAAAAAGATAAACAGTACTTAGTCAACACATTTCAGTCTAGGAGCAGTATGTACACGTTTAAATATTTTACTGAATTGAGCAGTCACTTCACATTGAAAAAACTCAGGACAAATACTGTAACGGCAGAGACACTCAGACCTCAGAGCCAGAAACAGTACATCCACAACTGTGAACCATGGACAGAATCCACCAACCACCCTTATGAACCTCACTTCTTGGTATACTGTAAATCAAAAAGAGAATGAAAAATTGTGATGTGTATTTATTGGTGTATTAACTTAATACTAAAAAAGGGCCTTCATCCTTACTTTATGAAGAATCCAGCCAGCATCTGCTATTGCTCTTTGGATTATCATTTGTATCCTCTCTGGGTCATCTTCATCTGAGTGGCTGTTGTAACCCTGGAAACAGTTTAAAAAAAACAAAACAAAAAACAGTCTTGTTTCATAAAGTAGGCTCAGAAAAACTGGGCTTATTGTGAAAAACCTGGCTTGTATGAACCAAAGAATGAACCAGGATTAATATGTCTCATGAAGCTCAATCAGAGCTGATGAGATCAGACTAACTGACATCTGGTTTAAGAAATGACTCTGAAACACACACCTGAGACTTCAAGTGCTCATCATATCGATTCACAACAAAGAACTCAGACACATCACGACAACACTCTGAATAATCTGAGCTATTTTTACTGTGCACATACTAAAAACTGAAAAGGATATGAGCTCGTATTTTAAGTAGTATTTGTTAAGCATATCCCTTATCAAAAAGTAATACATTTGATATTTAATGCGCTCTGGCTCATGATCACAGCAGTGAAGAGGAACATCTTTCACTGTCAGATTGACCATGCTTAAGCCTGGGGTGAGGCTAGGCCTGAAAACTAGACTGAACAGGACCAGGTTAGTCTAGAGAGGTATAAGTTTCCATGGTTACCATGGAAACTTGAGGAGCTCACCTGTCTTATGGTGTGTCGATAGTGCTGCTGCATTGCTGCAGTTGGCAACTGCCTGCAACATCTGAGGAGAAACCGATAGAGCTGCACTGGTGTCTGGACCAACTCAGCTCCAGCTAAAGGCGGCATTTCTTCCTCCTCGGACGTCAACTGACAACTACTGTTAATGGAAATATAAGGTCAAGGGTTTTTTTTATATATATAATTATCTATTATATATAATTAATCCTAGAAATAGCAATTCAGTAAGATGTCCTGGCTTTGTATTTACATTCATGTACAAAAGCACTGGAAAAATGATGTAACATAACGTGTGTCAGTAAGACAAAGACATGATTTGATGTAACCCTAACCCTAACACATTAATAACATAACAACTGATAGTATGTCAGGGTTGAATTTCTGACAGATTTCAACCCATTTTATACCCAGAAGTTCTTCTGTCCCCAACACTTTAACAGCCACATACAGTATGATATAATGTTATGTTGTTTTTTTTTTTTGTTTGTTTTTTTAAACATTAAAACAGAGGTCTGTGGAACAGCATGTGAGTCTACAGCTTTTTAATTTATTTACGTAAACTTTCTTGCATAGACCTAAAAAACCTAAGCCCGTCATTTTAAATGTGTTGGGGCATGAATCTATGGTACATTTCACCACAGTATATTCAGTATGCTATGCTAATGTCACATCCTGGTATCCGTGAACACCCATGCATTTTTGTTTATGCTGCCTGTTTATCCTGTTTATCCTCTTTATTCTAAGGTGACCCATGCTAGCTACATATGCTGTCACGAGTTAGCTGCTCTGCACGTAAACATTGCGTAGATAAAATCTGTCTAGCAGCTGAATAACTAGTTGTAGCCTTCGCATTGCAGTAGCTACACAAACTGTCAGGTTAAGCTTACTGTTGCTGTGAAGTGTGGTGACGGCTGTCAGTATGTCCCCGGCATCTTGACAATCTCCGACGAGTCACATTATCAAACTCCACTGAACGCGGATGTTTTTAAGGCTGTTCTCTTCTTCGTGCGTTTTCTTTCCCATCCATGTTGCCTTGGAATACTGTCGCCCTCTGCTGCCTGCTGTAAAAACCACAGGCAAACACAGCCGTTCATTTTCAAAATCAGGGCCAGAACCAGGACTTCAAGTCCCACAACTAACTGACCACCCCACCCACCCTCAGACACCAAAAAGAAAGATTCTACATTTTTTTTCAGTTATTTTCATTTTCCAAATTTTATTCATACAGTTAACTGCTCAGTTGTATTTTAAGTAAATTGTATTTCCCTTCACGAAGGCCTAGATACTGTTTCAAGGCTCCTCCACACTACCAGGAACTGCATGAATTATTTATTCATTCATGTGGATTTATGTAAAAGTATATCATAGTAGATTAAACAATGTATTCCCATAAAAACCTCCACCAGTTTTTCATTATAGAATAGAATTCCTCCCAGGTAGGCATGACCTCAGTGTCTTCAGTGGTAATTACAGCTGTGATTAAAATGGTGCTGGCATCAATAATTATTTCAAGAAACAGAATCCCAAATAATTATTATCATATTATACAACAATATAATGTATTGTATTTCTCATCTATGCATCAGTGTATTCACAACTGAAGAGGCACTAACCAGTTTCATGGTTAGCACTCCTCATTCCATGACAGCAATTATAAAAATGTCTTCAGTGTCTTAGAGAAGATAATCCTGATGATGTGCCAGATTCATAGCAGAAAGCCTGCTTTACAAATCAAGGGAATGGAGTTTAAACAATGTTTACCAGGCAGGGAGGATCTAAAGCTGCGTTCCATTCATGTCAGAGGTTGGACATTTCCAAACTGAACAGCCTTCCATGACTCACAACACCAAACGTGAGCAATCAACATGACAAGATTCTCAGTTGTCCAGGTCATGGTTATCCAGGAACAGTTGATTCCAAGGCAACTGGACTTGGTTGTAGATGTTAAGTGCACATTTAACTGGAATCTCCCATTTAGGGAGATTGGAAATGCAGTAAAACAGACATTGCTGCAGATCGTTGGAGTAAGCATGAAGTTCATGAATTATTCATCTTACTATGATGTTATGCTGCTGTGAACTGGGTTTTGCACATACCTTCTTTCTATTTTATACCCAAGCAGCAGCACAGTGTAGATAGGAGGTCACTTACTGGTTCTCATTTCTGAATGTATGGATTGGTACATAGTCAGTCATTGCATCCCTGATCTCATCTGAGACAACTGTCCTTCCTTGTCCTCCTCTCACTCTTTGACCTCCAGCTCTTGTTTCACCACTGACTTCCATTCTCCTCCAAAGCAGGAGAGCTCATCTGTGGCCTCTTCATAGCTCTGATTTCAGAGTGAACAATCACGCAACCAGCGTTTACACCTGTGAGGAAGAGGGAGGTGCCAGCTGGTAAATAAAGCCTGGCATTGTGATTGGCCTTGCTTGTAATTTGAATGTTGCGTGTTGCGGTAGAGAACTGTGTTTTAGAATTTAAACCTGAGTGTAAAGCAGAAACTGAAAGCTGAATAACTCACGGACCAAATCCCTAAACCAAGTCTGCAAAATTGCAAACACAGTGACGACAGTGGGAAGTTCCAGCTTCAGTGTGTAAAAAAAAAAATTGAAAAAAACAAAAAACTGTGAAAAACTGTAAACTCATCATTTTAACAGTCCACACTGTAAACAGCCACAGTCAGAGTGTTTCATAGAAATTCACACATTAGTAGATGCTGAACTTGAATCATATCATAGGCCAACTAAATGTGACAGTTTAAATTTTACACTATGTGGAGAGAAATCTCCGAGAAATATATTTATAAATCCCATCAAAGATTCTCCCTGTCTGTCCTCCCTAAGAGATCATATAGGGGCTTTTCTGTGTGGAGTCTGCATGTTCTCCCTGTACTAACATGGGTTCACTCCAGCGATTGGTCTCCAATCTTTGTATTGGCTCTAAAGATTATGGACCAATCTTTGGACGGTGGGGTGATGAAGAAAGACGAGTGACTCTAAATAGGTGTGAATGTGAGGGTGAATGGTTGTTCATTTTTTAAAGTCATTTCTGACACAAAAAATAATCTCTGTAATATTATAATACCACTATAATATACTCCTCAGAATGATATCAGATATTACAACATAATAGTGTCTTTTGGATTTTTTTTTTTGTTTTTTTTTTACATGTATTTTATTTGCAGGCTTTTGATTGGATGGATCATTGTGTCAGGTGATTTGTAGGTGGCCTCTGTTCCGTGTCTTTGGATATAAAGACAGAGATTTCAGTGTGTTTCTCTCACAGACCTCTGTGTTCAGGTTCTGTTGAGTTATCTTTGAGCTTTTGACTCATGTCTTCAGGTTTATAATGAGTGGTGGCCTGTCTCAGGAGCAGTACTGTTTTCCAGGCTCT
>JBBMJY010000026.1:24778385-24855063 GCA_037833715.1 Toxotes lorentzi
TCCTTGTTATTGTCTAAATTTTTGGGGTAATAAATATTAAACTAATGAAAATGGTGTTTCTTCTCATTCATTATTAGCAATATCAAAGGGAACTGATTTCATTAAAATTCAGACCAAACAGGAAAAGCACTCATGTAAATAACAATATCTAACTTCTTGTGAGTAGTGTAAATATATGTTAGGGATGCACCAAAATTGCGATTGAACATTTCACGATATGAACGTTTCAAAGAATAAATCAATTACAAAATTATGAAAATATTTATTTAGCACATTCCAACAATGCACAATATCAAATAAAATTCTAAATAAAATGTTTAACTTCTCTACAGACGGAGTGGGCGTGCTCTGAGGGATTTTCCTTTTCTGTGCTGCATTCCTCTCATATTCAGCACAGCGATCGACATGTTTGGATTTCAGCTGATAAACCCAACCTGGAGAAATTCTTTGCAGACCCACCCTGTCTTGAAATTTCGGCATTACTTGTTTTGCAAATCGCTATCCGTGTATCTTTCTCAGATATACTGAAACACGTCCACACCACAGACATGTTGGCCCTTCCAGACAAGCTCGTACTGGCCGCGGTTTTCGCTTACGACATCACAACATCCTGTTTCGGCCATGTTGTTTTGGTAATAAAAGTCTTTCGGGCCGGAAATCGCACTTTTGGGCCATTTTCGGCCGAAAACTTTCGGTGGCCGAATTTTCGGTGCATCCCTAGTATATGTAAATATATGTATATTTTTCTTTTTGACACAACCCTGTTTCAGGTGTACAGTCTTGATGTGTGTGTCACTTGTACTCTAAACTGGGCCTGACAGTTAATCAGAACAATGTTTAAACAGTGCAGAACTTGTCAATACATTCTTATCTGGTATTTAGAATTTCTACATTTGGATCAATGGAGTTCACCCTGTTGTCCTTCCTCCATGTCAATTGTCATGTTTGGACCAAATATGAAACCAAATTACTTGTGCGAAAATATGGCCACCGGACAGTTTTTGGAATATTTCACAAACTGCAAATATTCACCCTGAACAGCCAATGGGAGTACTCCTTCTGGAAAGGAGGAGGGACTTTCCTCCATACACATCACCTCGCAATGTTTATTTCCGCCATCAACCATGACATAAATAACTGCTATTGCTGCCTTGCACCAGAAAGCCGTCTGTGCAGAAACAGATTTTCAGACCTTACCTGGTAGTCAGTCCTACAGTCTCCCTGACTTCTCTCCAGGCCCTCTACTTTTATGTTCTGTCTCTGTAAATGAGTTGTGTCATACAGCTCAGGATGCCCACAGATGGCGACGATAATTTTATCCTCCATTTCTGATTGTGGGTGACATCAGGAAAATCTAAGTGCTAACCCAGCATCATGCTGTTTTCACTCAAACTGAAATATTTTCATCTCTTGTGGACACGTATTCACGCCTACTCACGTTGCCTGACGCGAAATTGTGGCTATTCACATCTTGTCAATGTGCATTGACTTTGTATGTAATTGTGCTTCAGGTTTAGTCTTCAGTCACCTTCAGTCTTGATCAAAAAAATATGTGCATCATGTCTGTGTTCAAATTTGACTTGAGTTATGACTTAGAGAGTGCATGGGTCAAATCAGCGGCCTAAAACTAAACTAAAATAACTAACTAACCACTGTACAGTTTGCTTTCAATGGAAGCTCAGCTGAAAAGTAAGATGGACAGAATTTGCACAGCAGTAAATTGGGAGGGAAATCGGTTGATCTGGTGGCTGATACAAATGCACTGTAAATAAACTTAATGTGCATAAAATGTTTTGGTCTGAAGTCCTCCAGTCAGTCCTCATATCAGTTACATTTCCTTATCCTATAAAAAAAGGTACAGTCAAATATGGAGAGATTATGTATGCCATGCAAAGAAAAGTTGCTACACAATGAGACAGCACTGTGCGTTCCTTAGTGGAGACAACATATTACAATAAAAAAGTTCAAAGTTTTTGCTTGTGTCTGGTGTAATAATTAATGCAATATCAACGCCAATTAGAGGTGTGAATGATGGTCTGGCGGGGATGCAGCCAGATGTCAACCTCCTCTCCCAGTTTCTCACACCTCCAAGAACTGGGATTTCATTACCGCTGTCTGCATTCTGCCACCTCCTCAACCAGGGAGCTCATTATTTTCTGAATGTGGGGGACAGTGGCTTTAACTGCACACTAATAATATGGTAAACACATTAGTGATAATTAATCTTCGACCCTCATGGAGTCTCTGATAGAGGGCTACTCCAGGTCACCACCAGCTGGTGGCCTTTATTTTGGCACAGCACAGATGTTGTGGTTCTGTGTTTTCAGGTTGTGATTATGAGACAAGACAAACTCAGATCATAATAATCCATATTCATATTAACCTATGCATATGACGTTACATAGTCAGTCATCTCAGTTCATTTGTTTATTTGTTAGATATCTCAAAACCAAAAGAGAATATCAGGCCACATATGTCTCGATTGTCCATGTGTATTATGATGTAGAACCAGATGCCAATTTAAACATCTCCTTTATAAAATAGCTCATACAGGGTTGCTTATCTTAAGGAGGTCAATGAGCAGGTCTGGACCATCTGTGAGGGCTTCACTGTGCACGAAGGGAGGCCTGCTCGAACGGCATAGCAGTAGTTGAGGCAAGACATGACCATGGCCTGTACCAAGAGCTGAGTGGCATACTGAGTCAGATAAGGTCTGATTTTTCTTCTGTTGTACAGTGCAAAGTGGTACAACCAGGAGATGCAACATGGTCAGACAAGGATAGCTGGTCATCAATCAGTCATTGGGGTGAAAGATGAAGATGCTCTTTTGATGTTGATATTGTGATGGAGAGATTGATTGGACAGGATGACTGAAAGTTCAATCTTAGAGAGGTTTAGTTGGACGTAGTGCCTTCATCCATGTGTATGTGTCTGAGAGACAAGCTGACAAGGGTCATCTGCCGGGAATGATAGGTATAGCTGGGTGTCGTCTGCGTAGCAGTGAAATGAGAAGCTATGCAAGTGGAAAACTGGACCAAAGGAGGTGGTGTATGATACACAACTCTCTACTCCCATTTATAAATAGTTTTGCAGCAGTAATGGCCCCATAGGGTATTTCTCCTAATTCTTGTGTATTACAGGCATCTTTGGCTTTGTTCAGACTGCAGACATATCAGATTTATTTCTCAAATCATATCATCACTGTTTTCATAGTGGCCAGAGAGGATTTGTGTGTCCAGACAAATGTAGGCGTCAGTAACCACATAGGTAACTAGGTACTACATAGGTTACATAGGTACCATAACTCTGGATTTGACGTTGCCATTATGTGACGTATTGCGAGTGACTCAGGAGACACTCTGAAATCAGGTTTGAGCAGTCAGAGAATCAGGACTGAGACGCATCTGTACCGATCCGATTGGTATCGCATTCCCTCCAACTGTGGTTTGGATCAGATTTGCAAAAAATTGCATTTCATGTGTTGTCGCTCTCCAGACTTTCTAAAATCAATCTGTAAAGAATCTGGATATACCAAAAAATGCATTGGGGCTGGCAGTCTGGCAGCCTTAGATTCACAGCAGGCTCACAATTGTAATGACATGGTCCATCATATGCATATATATATATATATATATATATAACCTTTTTGGTGTCATAACTAGCAGTGGGATCCACATTTCCTATTAATAAACCTGACCGGGCTTGGCTGGCCTTTCTCTTGTGAGAGGGAGTTCTCTTTCTTTCGGGACGTCATGCCTACCTTACAAAAACATCCCTAAAGTTTACTGTGGTACATATTTAGATATATTGATTTTTTAAAAATCCAGTTCCTACACGCTTCACTGGGGTTGCCAACCTGCAAAGTTGCTCTTTAAAAACTAGCAGAATATCCAGTAACTTTCTTCTTATTTTGCAATAGAGAAGTTGACATCTTGATGAACCATCACATACTTTGCCTGTTCTTGTTTCCAGTCAAGTCTTTTTTTTCTTACATAACCTTCATTACTTTCTTCAGTGATGTGTTCTGCACCTTTATTTATCAAACTTTAAAGAATTACTCTGATTAATTAAGAGCCACCTTAGAAGTAAAATGTGAAGGTAAAGAATAATACCTTTATTTATCTAGCTACAGTCTTAGCTTAACAGTACTTCTTCAGCTATATTATCCATACTATATGCTTATTTTTGAATTTGTTGTACGTAAATGTTTCACAGTATAGTTTGGCTCTCCATTTTCTACACCATACACATCTCATACATAAGGCATGCTCTACATGCCTGTTCTTGAAGATTCTGTGGTAATACAATCCAAGTTCCTCTGAAAATCCATTCACAGTCATTCACAGTGGGTTCATGTGTTTTGCAGTTCTTGGTATAATGGAGACTGCAGCTTCAAAGATTTCTGTCTTCTGTTTATTATCTGTGTCTTCTGAGTTCCTGTGGGCCTGCTTTTTAATTAATTTTTTCATTTTAAATTTTGATTGGCTAAGTACACCTGGTCAGGTTGGCTGCACCCAACTGTGATGTAGCCTGGTGCCATAGTGCCACACTACATCACTACTACACAAAAGTAGTGTGGAAACAGCATCACTGCTAGGGGAGTGTGAGCAGGAGTATTTCACTAGGAGACTGGAAGTTGCCCTTTAAAGAACACACCCAGATAAATTCTCTTTAACTTTACATGACCTGTTTAGAAACAAACAAAAAAAACAAAATTGTGTTAAAGCTGATATTTCTGCTTAAAATGAACTCGCCCCAGCTCCTCACACTTTAGCATTAGCAAGCCTGATAAGTGCTGGCAGACAAAACGACAGTGCACATGAACGTTTATTCATCTGCAGTGACAGTAAACGCAACATATGGGCTCACTGATCACTGCTACATTCAGAGCTTTGAAAGACATTGAGGGCCTTTGAATAGTAACATTAACTGTGATTAACAGTTGCGTACTGACATCCCCCACTGAAACACACATCAGTAGAGCTGCTAGCTCAGCTACAGCACAGGTGCCCACACAGTGACTCTCATAAAGGGCCAAAAACATGCTTCTGTTGACCGTCAAAGCTCCACCAGAATCCCTGTCTATCCAGTGGAGAAATGGAGTCCAGCATTGGCTGCACATGGCTGGTTAACTCTAACCATCAGCTCAAATTCAAATCAGCAAGACACACACACACACATACACACACACACACACATCTCTGATTAATGCTTTTTTATGAACAATAATTTACATCTTACAAAATGAAATAATTATTCAGTAATTATTACTTTAAACATCAAATGTTTGCATTACTGTACACATACTGTATTTAAAGACGCACAGGCTTTACAATCATGCTGAGCCATAGTTGTTCATAGCGTTGATACATTCCATACATTTACAACATATTGCAGTTATTTGGCATTAAATTGCTAATACAGGATTTCTCCCGTGTGTGAAAGAGAGTGTGTGTACATTTGTTAAACTGACCATTTTAGAGTGATATTCCTAATAAGATCTATCTTTTGAGTATTAATGGAGGGCGGGGGTGGGGGGGGTGGGGTTCTGACTGGCTATTTGTGCCAGTCTGTAATAATATATGTTGTTTGGCTTGGGTTCCTGCCAGCATAGCATTTTTTTTCAATCTGACATGTTATTTTTGGCAGTCGTGTCCCAAACCTACAGAGAAATACTATCAACATTATCTGGTGGAGGCGTTTGAGTTTGTGTTTGCAATCTCACCTCTGATTTCTGACACTGCTGTATCCACAGTGCATTCTTATTAACAGCCACAGCAATCAGATGCCAGATTTTCACACTCAAAAGATACATTTTAGTTGGAGTACCACTTCAGCTGACTGACTTAAATGAATATTCATAGACACAGACTTTTTTAAATAGTCATTGGTGATTTTCATACAATACTACTCTATGTATTTATTTTATCAGACACTTAAATGGTGGCCCTGAAAGCTCAGTGCACTGCATGCAAGCAAAAAATGAAGAAAACTTCTTGAACTTAACAACACACAGAGCAAGAAAAAAAAATGATGCAAAGAGACAAAACACAACCAAACATGTGAACGTAGGAATGGAGTTACAAAAAAAAGATGAACATGCCTGAATACACCTGGGGTCATGGGTCATAGTCCAAATCCAAGTCCACTATCAGTCAGTGGTGTTGGTCAGCAAGCTAACAATGTAAGTTTTAATGTAAGTTGGATTACTGGATGATCAAATTCAAATAATGGCCATGATATCTGAATCATGCAGTTATTAGAATTAGAATATTAAAACTTGATATATTACGTTTTAATTTTAAAAAATTCAAACATAATATAAAAAAGTCACATGTATTCAGAATGATGCACATGTTGCCAAACTGATGGAGATGTTTTCTTCATTTCACTTTATTTTGTCTATGTGCATGTACGAGTTGGATTGCATTGTGCTCTCAGGGCCACCAACACGAATATTTGTGTTGTGGGTGAGGGGTATAATTCAGTGTTGAAGGGTATTTTACAATGAAATGAACACATTCAATTTTTAAAACTTGTCCATGCAGCAGAGGAATGTTTACAGTACTGTTTTCAGACTATTAGGGTTGTGTTAGGGCCATTCCCACACAAAGCCCTTAACCAAACACAGAGCTTTGCTCCATGCATTACACACTGTAAGTGTGTGGGCCTACGATACACCTTCACTACACGTTTACATGAGACATGCAGCATCGCTTGTACAAGGTTACTGACTCAAGCACTGTGATCATTTGTCCCAGATCACTGAGACCGAAGCTGTGGATTTCTCAAACCATCCACTGCTGAAAATCAAAGGGACAAGATGTCACTGTATGGGAATAAAGTCACATGTATCCTGATTATGTTTCTCTTAGTGCATATAGTCCTGAATGGTGACATTCATTATTGTTACTGATTCACTGATTTACTTCACTGTTGTCCCCCATTTGATCGATCCAAGAACTGGAGAGGCTGGAGACCCTTGGGGTGCGTCTCCCTGCCCTCAAACCAACCCTGGCTCCGGTTTGTGGGCATCCCCCCCCTTCCTGGGCTTGCTGGACCCTGAAGGCCTCTCTCAGGTTCTGAGCTCGGACCTCCTTGCTCTGGATCTCCTCTACTATACGACTAGGGAACCAGCCCCTTTCACCGTCATGGAGCCTTTCACCCATCATCCAGCCTTGAATACAGAAGACACAAAAAAAAACAAAGGTGACGTGATGATGGAAAGAGAAAAAAATCCACTTATTTATACATGTAACAGCCTCAAAACAGACATGAAAGCAGATTTGTGGAGCTACACACCATCATCAGTTCTCTCTAGGAGGTTCAAAACATCAGCCATCTCAATGGAGAGTTCATCTGGCTCCTGGGATGAATACGACTGAATACACTGCACCTGTGGAGAGTCTGAAGATCACAGACAGTTTGAATTCATACTTCAGGCCTCAACATGCAGCCTGTGCTCAGTGTTGGTGTGATATTGTGTCTCACCTGGTTGGTGGGCACTAGTAGACATAAAGCGTGTGCGCCGGTTAGGAGTGAGAGCACACATCCATCGAAGCTTGTCACTCCTGTCCACAGGATGCCGTTGATTAGTAACCGGTTAGAGGTAAATTCATTTGTTTTTCTGTTGTTACTAGCTGTGTTACTAGCTGTGTTCGGACTGTGTACAGCACTCTTTTTTAATTCTTCTTTTTGTCAACAAACTCAATGAAGACACCAAAACCAAATATGAAGAGATCCTATTAATAAGTTTTGTCTGTGTTTCCAATTTTGACTCGGCCCCACACACAATGGTCTGCACCTTCCCAGCATCTGGAAGTTCTTGAGAGAAAAGTCAGAATAAACTCAGAGAATAAAACAGAGTTTATCGATTTGGAAGGAATGTAATTCTAAGAGAAGTTTCCTGCACCTTTAAAAACATAATGCAGTGAACCATGTTTAGAGATTTATGTCTTCAGTGAGAACCGGTGGGCTTAGAGCTGACTGCCACAGGCAGAGTGTCAGAAAGAACTGAGAGATGGGCTAAGACATTGTAAGGTTTGGTCTTTTCATGAGGTTTACTGAAACTTTCAGAGTAACATCAGCCTTGTTCTTACCCCCCACTAATTTGTAAGTTACTATGAAAATGCTCAGTTCAGGAATGTCCATTCTGATTTTTCATGTTTTAAGCTGGATGTTCTGATTTGTAAGAGAGTCAGAGTGCAGCAGACCTTTGACCTACAAAAAGGTTTTTGTGTCTATCCATCAAAACAATCTCAGTACATTGGACCACAGGTGCAAACAACTGTGAGTAAGATTGCTTCCTAAACAGTTCACAGTCACATGAACTGATCATGAGCAGTGGATGAATTTAACAGCAGTTATAAACTAGTTTTAAATTCATGCTATAATCACACGTCAGATGAAGCTCAGCATTAGCGGAGGCACAGCACTGCCGTCGTACTTGTATTGGCTGACTGATTGGGGATTAGCTCGCTTTAGCTGCTTAGATTTATTGAGCACTCCCACAAACAGCACAGCCTTTTCTGCCAAATGTAACCGCATCATCATTTCCTATAAATAGTCACTTCCTCGATGAAGTGTCTTTGACTGAAGCGTCACTGTGGATGGTCTGTTTGCTTTCTCCAAAGAACTCATCAGGATTCATCTCCTCATTGTCTCTCATTATGTTCACCCACACTCATTCACAGAGCATCCTGAGCTGATCGTGTCTCAGATACTCACATGCTGATGGTCTTGAGCATGTAGCTGACTGGACGCTCCTCTTGGTTCTCCAGAAGCTTGAGATTAAAGACATTGGCCAGCAGCTGGCCCTGGTCTTCAAGGTCTTCAGTCCTTAACATGGCCCGCATGCATGAGTCGAGAACCTGGAACTTGTCCCCACTGACAGCAAGTTGGCTCAATTAACATTCCCTGTTTCAACTGACTGATTTTGTTTTTAAATGTAAACAAGTTGTTAGGTCTAATAAGTTAGAGTCTAATCCTGCAGTAATCCTCGGCCACAAAGGTTCTAATGTTCAGGGTTTGTTGAAACTGGTTTAACGGTGTTGATGCGACTGTATGGTTATTTTGGAGGATGTAGTTTGTGGTGCTGTTGAATTGTATTATGTTACAAGGGGTGATTGATAAATTTGTGGTTTAGGGCAACGTAAGTAAATTTTAGAAACCCTTTTTATTAACATTTCATTTTGTTTCACAGTGACAATTCCTTTGCCGGTTTCTTACCTTGAGCTGCGCTTGGTGATCAGCAGCAGGTTGTTGAACAGGAACAAGTAAAGCGGTTGGTAGAGTTTACGGCTGCGCATGGTCCTCGTGCTCTTGGGTCCAGCCATTAGCTGCACTTCACCCTTCTTTAGCAGCCAGCGCGAGTGGGAAATGATGGGCACAGACTACAGGGGTTAACAGAGGTCAGAAGATATGAGTATGAAGTATTGTATGAAAACTGCATTTTATACTTCCTTCACAGTGCCAGTCTGATGATTGAGTTTGCATCTAATCACTTTTGACGTTACAGAAATCCTGCAGAGACTTGTTTAACTGATAGATGTACAGTTCATTTGTACCTTGCGGCTGTAGAGAACCTGACTATGGTCACCAAGTTCAGTTAAAGCAGAGCTGGGGTTGGTTAAACAGAACACATTTCCCCACCAGTGAATATAGTTAGTATGGTTTGCTAACATTCAGTTCTCTGGCTCTGCAGGAAGTGTTGACCAATGTGGAAAACAGTTCAATCACAAAGAGCCAAACATAGCTGTGACAAATCCTTGGTGGGTGGGAGCAACTCAGCAATCCCAGATTAATTTCAGAGGCACGGAGCTGGTTTGTTTTTGTAACGTCTCTATAATCTCATGATTCTGTGATTCTGTAAATTCAGAAGTCTGACGAAACTGAAAATCATGAGTCTTAGTCTCATTTTATTAAAAGTGATCTTGGATGTGGGTGATCCTTGTCTACGTGGAAAGTCTTTTAAGAAGACGTTTCACGATCGGTTTAACACATGACATGTAAACATGAGGAAAATACGTTTTGATCGAGCGATGCTTTCCATCTTCACACCTTTAAATAAGCGTGGCTTGCAAAAGACAGTGGGGAAACAGATGGCTGCACCCACGCTCGTCAGGGCTTTGGAAAGAGACCGACACATTTACTTCTCTGACGTATTCAGTGAAATCCAGACATGAAGAGCATCGTCTCTAAATTGGGACAGAGCTATAGTCTCTATGGGCTTCACATTACGAAGTGGACTCGGGTAAAGAACAAAAACCTGGGTGGAACATAAAAAATACGATGGTCCCAAAGCTCTGAAATCTGCAGTGTGTCATCATCAAAACAAACAAACTGTGCAACTTCATTAAAAGTTGAAAATACAAGAGAATAAGACTGGCTTTACCTTGGATTTGAACTCCAGTGTTTTCTCGATGCTGATAAGCTCCTCAGTGCGGCTCATTTTTCGTACCCCTTCGTTACACTCTTTCACAATCTGAGGACGACACAGATATCCACCTTCAGTCCATGACCTTAAAACATCATATGATATTGTTTTTCCATAGGATGCTTCTTTATTTATTATTCATTTCGTAACATGAGACTAACTCCCTGAACTCTGACCACTGGCTTCACTTGTAAATCATGCCAGGGAGCTTGGTCTCAGTAAGTCTTACACCTTTAGAACGTTATTAATGCAATGTGCCAACATAATGATCATATCATTCATTATGTTTCCACCATCCTCACAGCTACCTCACTGGCCCTCTGAACCCACCCTGGGCTCAACCCTGTGACTGATACTCACCTGCTCCAGTTGCTGATGTGCTTTTATAGCATTTACTTCCCTCTCAGAGTTTTCCTCCGCTTTTTTCAGGATGTTCTGTGAAGAGAAACGAAGTCATCTGTTGAATCTGGTCACTTTACTTTACCGTACTATGCTATATTTAGTCTTAAGTGTTGATGGCACACTCACTTGCACCAGCAGCTTCAGCCTTGTGATCCTCTGGAAAGGAAGAATGAGGAACGAGGTGAAGGACAGGCCCCTGACACGAGGATGATTCTCCAGAGCAGCCATGGCGTCCCGAAATGCCTGGTTTCCCTCTCTGAACAGACAATCAGATTAAGAAAACACAATCCTACGTCATGATGATTGCATCCCTTGAAGAATAATGCTGGTCATTTTAAACCTGGGCCCTTATTTTTCCATGCAAAGTAGCCACAATGCAGTTCACAGCAAAGTACGTTCACTGACAGGCTCAGATTGTTTTTACAAGAGTCTGACAACATTATGGAGACGATCCCTGCAGAGACAGAGCTTTGAATTTCTGTACATTCATCAAGGTGTCTTTGACTGACAGTTTACAGAAGGCTGTGTGGATTGCAAAAATAATGACATAAGTACCGAGCAGTGCAGAAAAACAAAGTTTTGCCAATGAAGTTCCACCTCTCACCTGTCATGTCTATCATATCACCTGCAGCTGTTTCTGGAGAACTGTGTGTACACCTGGTCTGAGGTCTTTTTTTTTTCACATGTAGGAAATGGTGTATGAATTTTTTTTTGCAGATGTTGCAATTTGATCCATATCAAGAAGGAAGCAGAAACAACAGGTTGCTATGGGAATACATAAACATGGCACACGGTCCAAAGGTAGCAGAGGAATTGAGCTGTAAACTACCGAATGCTTGAGCCAGACCAACTTGTGAGAACCTGAACCAAGAAACAAGAAACCAGTTTGTTTTCATTCAGTTCAGCTTCTGATCTGATGCACTTTTTTTTTTCTTCGTCTCTTAGAAGTTTTATGGTGAAAAATCCGTCAGATGTTTTTTTCCTGTAGTGCTTCATGTTGGTTTTCTCTTAACAATAATTAGACTAATGACTGTTAATTACACAGGTGACGCCTTGTCACGCCCTGTTAGTTCCGTGAGAGAACACAGCCAAATTGTTTTAAAACCCAGCGTCTCAACCAGGATATAAAGATGAGAAAATTTAAAATGTTGCTAACATGAAAGATGATGGCAAGAGCAGCAACAAAGTCCTGATTACCCTCAGCTGTTAATGAACAGCGATGGAGGTCTAATAGCACAGACTTTGGCCACACAATACTTGGATCAGTTCATCATTGGTTCTGGTCCTTCACAGTAGAATCACAGCTCCTGTACCGCTGTTAGTGAATGTGAAGTGAGAGCAAATCGCCTTTGCTTTGCATGATATGCGGTCTGGAAATAATCTGTCCTGGAATGAACAGCAGTGAAAACCTCTTAAGAATCTACCGGCCTGGATGAGGAAGAAACATGCTTTAACAACTGAACGTGAAAGAAAACAGCTCCTCTCCTCCCATCTATCACAATCATTAGTCACTGGGGAATTTTTTGTTTCTTTTGCAAAGTTTTGTCATGTGATTCCTAAACTGAAAAAACTAACATTTCTACATTGCAGCTCAGCCACTTATGTGATTATATGTGATGAGTAATTGGACTTGGCACTCCTATCACCCCTATGAGTGTGTGATCAGACCAGCATGATGCAGTTTACATCTGCAAAACATCTCATGGACTTCATCTCACATGCTAATAAAACCTAATGCATAAACTAATCACAGGCCTTGAGATTATCAGACTGTACCGTGTTTCATTTTGAAACAACCAGCAGGTCTCAGAGGTTTTCCTTTTTTTTTTTTTTCAGCAGCTAAAGGTACCTGACCTGGGAACTTCACACTCTCACACAGGTATGTGTGTGTGGTTGATGAAGAAGGACAAATGCATTACATTCATAGTCAGCCACACCCTGCACATCACAATTGTCATGAACAAAAAACAAACCTGTTCTCCTCTAAAATGTGACGGCACTCACAGTCACCAAAAAAAAAAAAAAAAAAAAACGGTGAATGAGGGATGACGCCTATTATTCTTTCTCACAGTTCCTTTCTGTCCAAGCATATAATCTTAATAAGCAGTCAAACAGGCCACGATGCTGCTCTCAGCACAGGCCTTGTGCTATTTACTGCTTTTTTTACAGCTATAAAAGACCAAAGTACTGTCCAATATGGAAAAAGAAATCACAGTATATTTTGATAAATTACCACCATTTGCTTCAACAAGAACAACCTGACTCATATGCCAGCCCACAAATAACTGCTACAGTATGAGGAAGGCACATTGTAACAGATGTATTTATAAAAAAAAAAGAGCTACTCACAAAATACGTCTGTAGTTCTTCTCCTGGTAAACCTGGTTAATAACGTATTTGATGAAGACACTGAAGTGTTTCACTGCATGGTAGTAAACAATGTCACACACATCCGAAATCAGAATAGACTTCTCGATTCGGTGCTCGAGATCCATCAGGAACCTGGAAATATAAAGAGACCATTATTCAGGCACACGAAGGAGAAAGCTTTTTTTTTTTTTTTTTGCTGGACTGGAATTTTGCAGTTGTCTTACCTTTCGCTGGCTTTCATGACTTCCTCGATGTTGGAGAACAGAAAGTGCATGTCAGATTGGCTGAGAGTGTTGATTAAAACAGGGTTACGGAGGAAGTGAGTCTCCAGAATCTCCAGACTCTTGTAGTAGGATGCTTCTGAGGTAACAAGCTCAAACATGGCCTAGACAGAAAAAACAAACACATTAATACTGACCGGAGATTATCTAAGTTTAAAGGTCCACTTACTGACTCAGGTGTCATCAGGTGACCCATGTGTGGAACTTCGCTCATGAGATAACAGGTGGTCATATTAGTGGATACACTGTAAATCTAGCTGACCAGGAGTCAGTGGACAGCTGGAGAAAGATCGAGGATGACCACCTGTTGTCATGTGACTGACGTTCCACACCTTTGTCATATGAATGACAACTAAGCCATGACAGGCCTGAAAGCTTAGAAAAGGAAGTAAGTCCACCTCTAAACTTGGATGATTTTGTTCCACATGATCCATTTTTTTCAGTCAAGTTGTCCTTGGTTGAGCAAAGCATGCTGAGTCTTGCCCTGCACACTGTAGATCCCTCTAGAGTCTGTTATACCACATGAACATTAGAGTCTTTCTGTGGCTGACCCACAGGCCTTAGGCCTTAGGCCTGGCATCTAAAAGCCTTTTAGATGCCAGGCCTTAGGCCTTTTTTGTACCTTGATTTCTCAGCTGAAATTTGCTTTCTAATTATTTTATTATTATTTTACCAGTCAACTTAGTTTATCAGGAACACCTTGCTAAACCAACACAGCCTGATGCAACAGCCCCTGCAATAAATTCTACCTTCAGGGAGGTCATTATGCTCATGTGTTTTCTTTAAAATGGTTTGATGAGGGGTTGATTTAACTTTATGGTCATCTTTGAGATTGAAGTTTGTGCTGTTGAATTGCACTCTGCTATTACTGAGAGGTGTGTTATACATTCAAATCAGTGAGGCCACACTGAATATTAGAAACCCCTCTCAGTAAAACACAAACACAGTTTAACAGCACCATAAACCACAGCCTCCAGATGAGCACAGAGCCGAATCAACACCTCTGTAAAACAGTTTGGACCAACACTGTATGACTCATTCTAACCTTGATAAAGGGAGGTTTTAATGAAGAGAACCTGGCTGCTGACAAGATGGTGGACGTCAACCACAATGGTTATATGAGCACAGCAGCAGTACATGTGACATCCACAGCTGGAAGTGGTACCTTATTTTATTTTATTGTTTTTATGGAGAAAAGCTTTCAGTAGCAGAAATGGAAAGTTTGTGTGACCTGAGCCTTTTACATACAATACAATTAACATACAAGTTCAGACACTGTGAAGCAGTTTGCAGTGACTAATTACTCAGTTAAGCCACATCTCTGCCACCTGCTCATCAGTGGAATAATGTGAAACCATTGGTTTCATTATGTGAACTCCAAAATCTAATGTTTAAAAAAACCCCAAAAAACTGTTTAGCAGACTTAACATACACTGCGTGGGTCTGTGTGGACACCGGAAACTTCAACTCACATGTGATGATTCAACATTTAAATCCAAAACCAGGGGCCTTGACCAAAAGTGCCCACTCACCCTGCGAGTCAGAAGGTCAGATGATGACCTTCTATCACAATAAGCAGTCATGTAAATTATTAACAACATCAAGATCCCGTTAATCTGTGTAACAATGCAAAGCTTATCCCAGCTGAACTGTGTAAATATTTCAGTCACAAGTTTTACAAGTATATTTTCATTGTCCCCGAAAAAAAAGTTATTTCATTTTAATAAATCTTTGATTATTCCTTAAACAGCCTGACTTCCATCAGCATGTCTATATCAGGTTCAAACGAGCTGAAGTCAAATACTTTGTATAACTGCGTTTATATGGATTATTAGGTCACACTGTTCGTTGCCTAACAATTAATGAAACAAGCACAAAATTCTCTGTCCTCACAGTGGAGCGCTCATTCATTTTGCACTGAAGAATAAACACAAATCGTGGATTACAACGTTCATTAACACGTTCAGTAATGAAGAACACTTGTGGGTATTTGTTTGCTAAAATAGGAAAATCCAAGTAAAATGGGCTCTGTTTCAAATCTTTGACTATAAACAGAGGCAATGTTAGACCCGAATAACATTTTTATGGCTTCTCTTATTGTATTCCACCTGCTGGATGTTTTATGGAGAGACAGTATTTTAATATTGCAGTGAGATTATTTGACATGCCTGTGTAACTGACTGCTGTGTCTGCTTCAGACTCCACAGCTGACCTTCACAAAACCTCATTCACAACACATAAAGCTACAGTTAGTGGCTGCTGCATTAGCTGTAGCTAACAACTCACTGATAAGGCCTCAGTCTTTGTGACTTGGTGCTTTACCTCTTTCAAATCTCATGAAGGCATGTGCATTCACCATCACTGGTCTTCTTCTTCTACTTTCACCTAAAGTTAAATTTGCTGCAGACTCTGGTGCTGTCTTCTTTCTTGTCCTTCTCATTACACATACACAAGACGAACCACATCTGTCTGTTGTCCTAAAAATAAAAATATCCTAAAAATAGCTCCACTGCGGTGCTGCAAATATGTTGTATAAGGCCCATGATTTCAATGCCATTGACTGATAGCTCCTGTGAGGTCCCTCCTAAACAGCTGCTGCTAATGAGTTTCACTTGAGTGAACTAATTAGCTACAGACTGATAACTTTTCAGCAATGGCTGATATTAGTTTCTTTCAGTTCAGGTTGTGTAAAGGGTTGAAATGCACATTAAAATGAGGTACATCTATATTTATTTTCGTTATACAGAGGTTGGTAACATTTGCATATAAATATTAACTGACCCAGTGTTTACCTTCTTCATTGGCACATATGAAAATGAACAGACTCCATCGATCAAAGCTCATCGGGAAGGGAAGAGATCAGATGACGTTATGACTGGGGAACTAACCCGCTGAGGATGAGTGGAGTAAGGTTGGAGAGAACCAGTTAGCGGTAGAGGGAAAAAAAATTTTACACGTGACCTCAACTACACACTGCTTTTTGTAAAATAACCAGAAGCCAAAAAAGTTGTAAACCACTGGTTTAATCTGTGACAATGTGTTGAATTTTAAATGTTGTTCATTGTATAACCCCTTCATCTGGTAACTAGTAACTAAAACTGTAAATAAAATGGTAACTGAACTCAAAGTTGGCAGCCCTGGGAAACGGATCAGGTGAACCATGACATATGATTCATTCACTCTACTTAAGTCATTCTATGAAGACAGCAACCTAAAACCATATTATAAATTAAATATTAGCAGAAAAGATTATTCTAAAAACCACATGAATGTCCTGTCAATCTGTTAATCACCAGCACTGAGCTGAGCTGCTGATATTAGCAGCAACACTCGTCCTGTCCTCCCAGGTATGGTTGTCTGAACTGGGCTTACTCTGTGCTGAGAAAGGCCTCTGGAAAAGTTCTCTAGCTCCCTTGTTTACCTTCTGTGTTGTGTGGCTCACTTCAACACGTGCACTGATGTTCCCCCCTGACCCCTTCAGTGCATTTGAACTCATCCCATGCGCTCCACATTGGGCTGACATCCCAAAAGTGAAACTCAGTTTTCTAGGCTCAGGGAACGTTTTACAAATACCAAACCTCCATGAATTGAAATCTCATAATAGAAAGAGTAATAATCAATCTTTAACCTCAAGCTGATCTCTTAACAGCTTTACTGATGGCTTTTTTAAAATGGTCACCAATGGGGCTGCAGAGGATTGTTTTTAGTTGCAATACCACAGGTGGCCACTGGTTCTGGTTCTGTCACAACCTAATATCTTGTATATTCATGACCATCGTGGTTGATGTCCTACATCTTGTCTTGTCAGGTCCTTCTCTGATTTATTGTAGGGCTGATCTGTTGGGCTCCAATAGTTTTAGCTAGGTGTACCTAAAAACTGCACTTGAGTGCTAATATTGAAAATAAAAATTTCCCATTGTTATTATTTGTTTTCACTCATTACAGGGCGCAGTCATTCTTAAGACGCCTGGTACGGCTGAAGCTGAACGCTGATTTCTGACAGTGAACAGTGAAGCCTTTCTGCCCATGCTTACCTCTTCAATGCAATATTCTATGACCAACCTCTTGCATTATGATTTCCTTCTGCGGTAACTGGGTGAGCAGGCCGCTGGCCTGCACGGCTTCCAGGTTCTGCCACAAGGTCAATGAGCGAGCGCTGTTCCTCAGCTGAAGCTGTAATGCTGGGGGGGACATGACACCGGACTCTGCCACCATGGTCCCTGCCGTAACCCCAGGGGAGAGGTTGTCACGCTGCCGCCGTTGCTCGATCTCCTGCTGCTTTGAGGTATCCCGATATTCCTGGTACAGGAAAGCTGGAGGGTCAAAAGAAAACGAGTCAGGCATTCGGTACATGTGGAATCGCAAAAAAAAAGACCTGGGAAACCACTGTGCCTTGTGTGGACAGTGTTAGAGTGGGCCTGCCACACTTCTGGGCTAGCTTCTGTTCCACTAGCCTATGTCAAGTATTGAGCTTGTTTCTGCAACAAAGAAAACAAAGAAAATACTCCAACTCCAATAGAAAGCAACTCCATTATTCTGCATCTTAACATCTACATGAGAGGTTGGTATATGTTGTGTAAACTGACATCTGCTGCTTTTGATTTTAGCAAATATCTGTCCTGTTTAACAATAAATGTACACCACGGGACACACAGCTGATCATCCAGCACTACTCACACAGAGCTGCTGATTAACCTGTGTTTAGAACAATATGATAACATAAGTTGTCTATGTGTGTTAAAACTATATTTCTTCATCCAAATCACAAAGTTACAGTGGAGACTCATGTGGTTAGTTACACTATTACATCCCATGGGTTTATTTGTATAATAAGCTGATTATTCAGAATTATATCATTAACAAAATATATTTTAAACTATATTTTTTTATATATGTGGGTAAGAACTATCAGATGGTTCAGCGATCATTCATGGCAAATGCAAATAATGTTAATTACTAATAAGTTATTAACAATAACCTGCATCATCATACAGATAAATCAAGCATCAGTCCTCTTACACGTTTTCACCGTAGCAACATCAGGCGAATGTACAGCTTGTTGAGCTTGTTGTACACAGGAGGTAAAGTAACTTTGTGCCAAACACTGTCTTTTTTTAATCCGACATCTGTGGCCCAGAAGTGGGTAGGACTTCAACTCAGTACTGGTGCAGTCAGTGCGGAGGTTGGACAGCCACAGAGATCCTGTCTCGCTCACCAAGTTTCGTGGTGGGCTGAAAGTTTGCTGATAAGAACAGATGCTCTTTTAAAGGAACATTGGCTATGTGTATATCAAGAGGGAAGGTGACTTTGAACAACAGGGCACTGTTGCATAATCTCCCTCAGTCATATACTGCAGATTGCTTTAGTGGGCGTAGAACTGGACTGAGAATTACATAAGGGAGAGTGAAACGCGCACACAGTGAAAAGAAATGCACAGGTTGGAGAAAGAGAAAGAGCAGGTATATCTGTAAAGCACAGACAATAGCTCTGCTCTTTTTAAAGGTCTCTCTGCTTTTTCGCTTCGAATTGTTTAAGTAAGTCCTGAAGGTAAACTGCTGTCTGTCAGTAAATTTGTCCTAATCCCTGCAAATAACCATTATCCTGTGTACACACTGAAGCACACTATGTGAGTAGTCTGTCAACACTGCCAGACTATCAGCTTAGAGAGCCACTCAACCTTGGTGAACGAGTCAGAGATACGCAGTAACGGATGCAACTCGGCGGCAGCCCTGGAGCCAGCGTATTGTTGAGTTAATAGATTATCAGGAATCTGTGTTTGCATGTGTGTTAGTCATATAATATATTCACAAACGAGAGATGATTTTGTAGCAACAGCTCTAGAGGTGGGTGGAATATGAGCCACCCTCACCCTCTGACAAGCCTTTCCTCACCAATGTTTTTGACGATGTTGAGGCTGTGGCCGATCATCTGGGAGCTTTCTCCATTGTTCAGCAACCTGAAAAGAAACAAAAAGGAAATCTGTGTTTGGGCAGGCAGGCAGATGGATACAAACACTTTATGCTTTATGCATTTTACTGTCAAAAAAAAAAAAATGCAGCAGTGCAGTTCACGCACACAGATACACATTGATGAATTCTCTGCTCTGTCTTCTCCAACAACACCAACAGAGTGAGCCTCAGTGCCAGGATTACAGTTATTACATTATTTGATGAAAATATTTTTAAAAATCCATCCGCGCCTCGCCATCATTCACAGCCAAATATGAGTCACTACTCAGTCATTCCAATCTCTCCATCACATATTTTCTCAGAATTCACAGTGTATTTGTCATTGTGTTGCTCGTCAAGCAACAGTACTAAAACCATCGCTCATCTTTTCTGTTTTTGTGTTTTATATATCTGCTCTTTGCTACTGTCAGAAACCCACAGTTTAAGCTTCAAGGAAAAAAAAACCTCACTTCTATCTTTACATCTCTCTGTTGTCAATGTAATTTGGTCTGACCTGAGGTTGCCGTTATCCCGGTCTGCTCCGTCAGGACTGGGCTGTTGTGAGCTCATTTCTATCCGTCTGACCTCCTGTACAGTGCAAGCTGCAGCTGTTTTCTCAGACAGCTTTTTAATGTCTCCACTACGAATGCCGTGAGTCCGGTAAGAGATCATGTCAGATGTAGAATCTCTATGCTGGCTGTTGGAGGCAGCGGATATGTCCACACTCCCTCCTCCCACTCCTCCTCTTCTCTTATCCACAGCATCCCTGTTGTACAGAGCATGTCTGCTGCTGGCCTCACCATTGCTTGGCAACACAGTTCTGGAATGATGGAGCTGTGGTGAAAGCTGAGGGCTGCATTTTACAGCAAAAAAAAAAAGAAAGAAAAAAAAGCACGCTTAGAGTCACATCTGTAGCAGCCACCTTCACTGAACTGCTGATGCTGAAAGGTCATCATGTACAGCATCCTCTGTATTTGTTATGTGATTTTCACAGTTTACAGGTTTAAAGTTGAGTTCATTCTATGCTTTAGTTTGGGAACAGCGCTGCTCCGTTCTAATTCAATGCCCAAATATGCTGAAGGCTCCAACAAAGGTGCTCAACACATTCAACTTCCTTATGCCCTAATTTTGTAGATACAACAAATGTGTCCTTTGTTGTCCCCCCCAAAATCCCATAATCCATAGTGAAGCTTTTAACTTGGTCTGTGAACACCAAACCAAAACTGCTCACACACCATTAGCTGGGGAAGGGGACAAGGTCACTGACCAGGAGCCAGTTGCATAAAACTCTTTGCAGATTTAAAAACTAAAGCTCAGAAAGACAGAAATATGCACATGCAGTCTATTCACCAGATTTATAAAGCAAATTTAAAGCAGATTTATAAAAGTGTGAACGACTGTTTCAGTCTCAGTGGTTGTGAAACTTGGCACACGTGAACAAGTTCGCTCCCACCGCAAATGGACGCAGATACGCCCTGAATCGCTTGTTTACCCATCAGTACTAGTGCCTGCTCCATCACTCATTAACTCATTAGACCTGTCGAAGTGAAGACAATTAAGAAGTGCAGTTTTACTGAGTGTGCTGCATCAGCAAGGTTCTCCAACAGCCCCAGAACAGCTGTCATCACACGCTGCTGCAGTGATTTATAGCAGCTGTACCCCTAATTTATCACATGTACCTTTTAAAGCATCATCGCTGTGATGTCTCACTCATTATTATCAAACATCAGAGGAATGATTAATGATCCATTTAAAGCAGTCACTGAAACAGACTTGGCCCCAGGAGTCAGGGGACAGCCTAAAAAAGATCAAGGAGGACATTCAGGCTGGGGTTACCATCTGCCCCTCGTACACTATATGACCACCGGTAATACCATGACCAACTGAGGTCACATAATTACTCCTGGGTCAAGACTATGATATGTGGTTTAACGGTCTGAAAGGTAGTTATTTTACTTTTGAGCTTTGTGCTTCATGGTCACCTGTGAATTGTTTAATGGAACATTCAGGTACAACTCATTCATCACTAACCAACTTAACCACATGGACCAGCCACTGAAAGGTAGACATGATAGAAACCAGGTGTAAACACCACTATTTCATCTTGTTAGGCACCTGGGTTTGTGGGCACCTCCATAGTTCACTGTTAATGTTTTTTTTTTCGTCTCTGTGGGCCGAAGACCGTCTTAAACCAGATCAGAGGATCCAGCCACTGAATTACGACACAGTTGTCGTAGACATTTTGTTATCCACAGTGAAATGCCCACTCAAACTGTAAAAAAGTGATATATTGCCTCAACAGACATGGTCAGCGCTCTACAGGCTACACCTCTGCTCTGTCACCTCTGAGTCTTTCTCTAGTTTGCAGGTGAATAAAAGGATAAAAGAAGATATGACTGAGGGTTGTTAATGCTCCCTGTTTAATTGTGCTTGCATGGTTTTGACAACAGAAACCAACAAGTTCTCCAACCTTTTCATTTGTCATTGCCTTCCAAAACAAGCCCTGTGGACATTTTCAGGAAACGAGGTCCTGGTGTGTCCGGTTTGGTTGTGGTTTTCTGAAAAATGAGTGATTGAATGACTTTGAAAGATTTAACTGAAGCTGTAGCATCCAGCCTCCTGCGATCACAGTCTTCTGAGAAGAACTGAATACATGAGCAGGCTGCTGTTTCAGTGACGCAGCATTAACCTTCAGAGAGTGGCCGAGCATATGAGTGTGCTTATCACAGACATGATAAGCCACAGAGAGTGCCAAACCTGAGGTATGAAAGTGGTGTATGGCAGTGTTTAAACAAGCACTGTGTATGATTGTTTGTTTTCTGGGCGTGTTTGTGTTCAGTGGTAGGGTTGGGCAGTGAAGACATGTAGACTCACCGTAAAGGAGAATTAGAGTTGGAGACTCCAGCTTTGTTGGATGGACTATGGTCTGAACCAGGCTTGGTGGGACCTGGAGAGAGAGAGGAAAGAAAATTTGTCTTAATGATCAGGTAGAATAGTGAAGAACAAGGAAATTACACAGTTATCATCCCTCCATGTTCAATCACTGAGTGTAGTAAGTAGCAATACTGTAACGGTCATCAGTCTATAAGAGGGAAAAGACACTCACATGTCTTCAGTTCACATTGTGTAATCAGTTGATAACGCGGTAACAGAATCTCTCATTGGTCCTGCACATTACTCTGTCAGTCCAAGTGTGTGTGTGTGATGAATATTCAACCGAGAGTGTCTGACCCGTGCGTCCCACCCGTGACATTATCCTCAGATTCAAAATGCAGCTAAGCCCTGAGAACATGGTGCTGAACAAATCAAGCTGCCCCTCATCATTTTATAATGATGACATGTAAGAAAACTACTCAGTGATGGAAGAAAGCATTCTCCAAAGAAATGTAAGAAATGAAACTCAATCAAGCTGGGAAAGTTAGGATGTACACAGGAACTAGAGTTTAAACAGGGAAACATCACGAGTCATTGGAGAACAGTTTCAGATGTTCAGGGATGTAAAGAGACTTTTTCAACTATTTCACATGTCACTATTTGAAATACAATGGCCGGGGTTTGGTTATGTTTAGGCACAAAGCCAACTTGGTTAGGCTTAAAATTGCGGCTTTGTTCAGGTTCTCATTATCGTTAAGAGAAATTAGTGTTGGCTGGTGGCAGGAAATGAGAAATGAACATTGATCTTGATGTTATGATCTGACGCGTTCTTGGCTAATCAAATACCCTGGTCTCCTCCCTCTGGGGACCTATTCTCTACTACTTCCTCCTTTGTTCCCACTGCCACTGCAGGGCCTGGTCACTTGAATGTAGCACTGTGAGGACGGTGTCAAACATAGAGCAGCCGTCACTCCTCTTCCTCGAACTGGTACACTATGTTGTTCTGCTTTTTTTGTTACTGTTCCCTGTCACGGGGTCAATGGTCCTCATTTCAAATTTGGCACATTGTTTCTACGCCGGACGCCCTTCCTGACACAACCCTCTATACACGGAGAACATGCAAACTCCCCACAGGAACACCCAGAACCCGGAACCGTCTTGCGGCATGCCAACAGTGCCAACCACTGCGCCAGTGCACCGCCCTGAATTGGCACACTATACTGTATGAAATTGTCGCACTCATATCACACATATACAATAATGCTTGACCCATGCACATAGAAGAAAAAGTCACACACATTTTCAGTCATTGTTCATTTCTGCTCTACTACAATATGTTGTAGTTAAAAAAGCTTGTAAGTCGACCTCGTTTTGAGCAAAAATGCTCTTTTAACATGCTACGTTATAAACCTCTGAATCTCATCTAAACTACAGTATTTTATACTGCAGTGGGTCCCAGACCCAGGACCGTGGACCGGTACATTATAGGTAATGTGTGTAGTAATTTCCTTGAAACAAAGCCACTTTCTCTATGTGCTTCTTGTCACTGCTAACTCCACTGTTGGCATGCTATGCCCTTCAACCCACGAGTAATCTCTTCTGCAGGTGTGTGTACGCTGCCTGCAACAGTTAAAGAGTGCATACTGTGCTCTCGTCAGTGTGGGAGTTGTCATTGTTTTTTGTTTTTCTTCACAGATCCGACGGTTATCTGATTGTCAGTGTGTTTTTGGAAGGGGCTGAAAAAGGAGGCAATGCAGTAGGGGTACCAACGGAACAAGTGTTCGTAAAGTTACAGGAAAAATGTTTCTATTATTTTGTCCACCCCCATCAGTGAGGGTAGGCTAACTGAAAGACATCTCTGTATAGTGCAACACAGCTCCACAGCACCACAAACTACTGATCCGTACAGCTGAATTTGCACCCCTACAGCACGACTGTTACATGAGACTACATTAGTTTCAGCCAGGTGAACCTAATGAACTGCCAACTGAGTGTCTTCTGTTTCAGCACACAGTGGCACCTGTTCAATAGAGGGTGCACATGCAGCGCCCCACCAGCCACAAAATAAGGAAATCCATTCACAGCAAAAGCCACATGTAAACAGTCAGCATCCATACAAAGGTTTGCAGGTAAAGACCATGAGAAGATTTCACACAAATATTTCAGCCACCCTTTGTGCCTACATTTAACAGTGCTGCAATCTAGAGACAGCCAAGCTATCCATCCATTATCTATACCACTTATCCTCTTAAGGGTCACGGCGAGAGGAGGGGTACACCCTGAACAGGTCAGCAGTCCATCACAGGGCTTCATGCTCACAGTCCCTAAGTACAGGGAGGGAACCCATGCTAGGATGAGGAGAACATGCTAACTCCACACAGAAAAGTCCCAAACCCAGAACCTTCTTGCTATGAGATGACAGTGCTAACCACTGCACCATGTGTAGCTATGAGTTGACTATTCACTGTCCGTATTAAATAACACAATAGACTAGGCAAGAGCACTTTTGTATTGTTTGAAATGAAGTTACATGCTATAAAATGGCCGTGACTTAGAAAGGAGGCGCTTCTCTGAGTTCATTTGATCAATATAGATCAAACAGGGTTTTATTCAGGAACTCTTCCTGTTTAGTAACATGAGAAAGCTGTTCAATGTACTGTGCAAGGCTAAGAAAGGATACGGTGTATGATTCATATGATCCAGTCCAGTGATAAGACACACCTGAAAGACTTGGATAGCTATTAGAAGAAAGAAAGGATGCCTTCGGTTTTTCTGAGTCCTTTGTATAAAAACCGAACTTTGCCCTGTTTTATTAATGATGGTATCACTCAGTTCTAGTATAAAAGACCTTCAAGTATTCAAGTATTATATTTATACAGTTTGCCTCTAAATACGGTCTTGATTTGGAAGCTGATAAATAATCTGAGCAAGCCGATCTCTTATCTTTACACTTATCTGATCAGTCTGATTGTCGTGAAGAAGTTAACTCGCGTTCAGAATGGATCTGAATTTGAAAACTGACAATGACAGTGGGGAACAAACATGTGTAAGCTGTCAGAAGTTTTTGTTAAACATTATATACAGCTCATGTGTGTTTGACACCAGAGAGGTGCCACTCAATGGACTGTAAGATATAAGCATGTTCCAGATGTAAATCAGAAGTGGGAAATTTTATGCATGTGTTTTGCAACTGTATTTGTTTTCCTGGGTTGTGGAAACCACAGTTATCAGGGATAATATACTCACAGAAATGTGTTTGTTTTGTCTTTTTTTCATTTAGGGGAGACCTCAAAGGTTACAGGCCTTACCAATCACATCACAGCCGTTCTAAGAACAGGGATAACAGCAGTCAACAAATGTACTGTACTGTGTTAAGCAACACTGTCTCTAGCTTAATGAATTGTTGTCCTTTCTTCCTTATGAAAAAGATTTTTTTTAAATAAATTCTTTTTAATGATTAATAATTAATGATCCATGAGTCATTCAATAAAGGAATGACTCATACAACAGTACTGGACTACTTCCAAATTTCATTTGTAAATATTAGAGAATCTGTGATTGATCCTCTCAAATCCCTTTGTACATGTGGTTCTTGCATGAGACCCAATATCTTGTTTCCTGTTTCCACACATTGTATATTCACATATACACAATGTAAATGAGGAGCTTGGAGTTGTAAGAAGCCAGACACGTTTGATGAAGATAGACTGGCTGTTTTCCTGTCGCTGCAGGCTATGCTGAACTCAGAGACATGACACTGATAATGATTTTCTCATCTTCCATTACTCCTGAAAAAAACTCAGAACTTTCTTTTTAGAAGCTTTTTATCTTTATAAAGAATGGAAGTTTTTTTCAGTTGGAATTCAAAGAAAAGATTATTGCTCTAAGAAGCATCGCAATGCTTTAACACCAGAACAGAGTTTTTAAAACTGTAGGTTTTGTAAATCTGAATCTATTGATTGTTTTTACTCTCTGTGAATACAGGAAGAAATGGCAGCTGCATGTAACATAGTAAGTATAGCTAAATCTTCATTTGTGGTGGCCATATTGTGCGTCTGCTATGCATTATCAAACATGTAATCAAAGCAAATACCATATGATCATACTGTATCCATACTGAAATGCAAAGGACAAAGCTATCAGTGCCTGCACAAACTGTCAATATAGGATAGCTGCTAGCTGGTCATAAGATAAGAATATCCTAATCAATAAATCATAACCCTTCATAGTTTCTTGTGAAGTCTGGTGTTCCAGTCAAGCACACAGCACTGGTTTTACTTTCTTTTTTTTATTTCAGGCCATCAGATGACATTTCTCAACTGGTGTCAAGGTTTCATGACTTAAATTTACTTTTATTTCTCTAGTTATATATGAAGCGATTACTTTGATCCCTCCCTTTGAGGCCCTATCTGAGATCCTGGGCAAAGTCTAAGCTCAAACCCTTTGTTGCATTTGGTGTGGCTTCATGAATACGGCACTGAGAACACTGACTAATGTCTGCGTAGGTCATCGTGTCTTACGGGTTAATAGAAGGCAACTGGACTTCTTGTTGAAGCTTGAAGACGTTTCACTTCTCATCCGAGAAGCTTCTTCAGTTCTGGAGACTGGTTAGAGGTGACCCTCACGACTCCCATGATGCTTAGTTTCTACGATCAACCTAAGTACCCTCAGGTGCTAACGACCCCACTTGAGGCAGACCAGCAGAAGCCACCCAGGTGTGAATGTTCCACTGAGTGGTTTCTATTGCTCACAGAGGTGCCACCTACTAGGTGATGGGTTTAAAAGTTTGGACTCTCTAACCAGTCTCCAGAAGTTGCCTTCTATTAACCCTTAAGACACTGACACAGGATAAAAATTCAATACATTTGGTAGAATTAATTATCACAGTGATTCCATCATTCATTCTCTGTGACTGTGCCTTTTAAAGGCTGTTGAGTACTGATCTGAAAGCGCAAAGCAGGTTGGCAATTCCCATCAGAACGACTTCACAGTCTCCGACTCTAACATCAGCAGGATGTCGGGTATATTCGGTCGTGTTCTTTCAACAATCAAACTTCAGGTTGCTTTTTGATTGGAATAGTGAGGTTAGACATTGACCTATGGAACGTACAGGCATTACTCAGACTATTGTGCTGTTCAAACAGAACCAGTTTCTCTGGTTGTATTCATGTAGATTTCTGCTGAGGGATAGGACGAACAAGCCTTTGTTCCACTTTCAATAACAACCACATCAACTGTGAATGAGACAACAATATAGAGCAGCCAGATACAGTATCCAGACTCCATTACCAAAGCAGAGACGGAACTGAATTCCTGACCTGTGTTGCTGCAGTGCAATGCTCTCTAATGCTCTCTAATCAAGCCTGTTAATACCTAAAGTCTGAATGAGTGCAAACAGCTTTGAGTTAGGCTGCAAACATTTTGCTTCAGGGCCAGAAGAGTCCGCTTAAATGTAGAGAAGAAATACAATGTTAAGTTGCAAGTACAGCAGAGGCCTGAGGTTTTCTTACTTTCAGACTGCTCAGATGAGACCAGCCTCTTTTTCCTCATTGAGCGGTAAAAGCGGGAATTCCTGCGGATAGGCTCTCTGCTGAAACCAACTTTGGAGTCATCTTCGTCCTCGTCCTCCTCATGACTATGTTGAACCACAGCTGCTGGGCGCTTCTCTGAGTTTTCCTGTGACTTATGCCCCCACTTGCCCCGGAACAGGGCAGTCACAGACATTTTAAACAATTCCCGCTACTAGTTTTTGTGAGTTAGGAAGATTCAGTTTGACTTTGAGGAGACTGGGAGAAAGAAATGTGTCATGATTAGCCAGAATCCAGGAGCAAAGCCATGGCTGAAAATGAAAAAAAAAAATCAGGTAAAAAATAAAATCCTGGTATAATTCAATACAAACAACAGCTCAGAAGAGTGAAGTAGTTCCTGGGCTCGTCTCCCTCCTGTCAGTGTGACAGCAGTGTTGTCAGCTATGCAGGCAGCCTGTGGAACTAGGAGAATGCGTTGCTTATTTCTGCCTAAGCTGTAATTATTGCATTTATGACTCTCTCGCGCTCCTGCTCTTTGTCCCTCCTCTGTTTGGCTCACTTCCTCCGTCCCTCTCTCTACACCACCCTGTTACGTGCTGACATTCCTGAACACAACCTGGCCTTACCAGCCTGCCTGTCCCTCTGCTCTTAAATCTGTTGTGAAACCTGAAAAGCCACCTGATGACGAACTACAGCCTGTTCGCCTCTCCCCTTTTTTCTTTTTTTGGCTTCCTAATGCAGGCAAAGGTTAAATTATTCACGTTAAAGTAGAGAATAAATTACAAAAACACAGCATGCCTTTTATTTCCTTGTGTGTTCAACTGTGTGTTTAAGTACTGTGGGTAATATTTCTGGTTCTCCTGAGCCAGGGCCCCATACAGTAGTTTTATCTCTAGTCAGCTGACAAGGAGAGTTTAAAGTTCACTTTGTCCTATTTTTTCCACACAGCATTAAGCCTGCCTGTGCTCCCTATCAACAATACTGTGTTCAAAGGAACAAACAACATAAGGCCCTGAGAGCAAAAATTCCCCGTGTTGTCCAGTGTGAAAATTTGTTGGCCTCTGTCCAAATAGGGTTAGTGTGACGCAAATAATGCCATATTCTTTCATCATATGATGAATTAACTTTTGTATGAACAGTGTTAATATTTGTTGTGGATATATATATATATATATATATATATAGAGAGAGAGAGAGAGAGAGAGAGAGAGAGAGAGAGAGAGAGAGAGAGAGAGAGAGAATATAGAATTGTTATTGATAGTGATAAAATGTGAACTACTAGTTTTTAACATTGATTGTAACATTGATTCAAATTCCACTGTTCCTTTGAGGAAATTTAATCAATGAAATTTAATCAAATTTAAACTCATGTAACACTGTTACATGAGTTATGAACATGTAACATTGTTATATGTTCCACGTCTCTGCCTTGGAGATGCATTGTATTTGCGTTGCATGAAAGCAACACTTTCCTTTCAGATTAACAGCTATGTCAAAAAAGTCTCATAAGTGAAGGAAGAAGAGGTTACCGGAAGTGAACCAAATGTCAATTTTAAAAACACTGTCAAGACTACACTTAAAATATGGTTTCCTGTTCAAATACGTCACCCTTCACAATAAAAGCATAACATTGCTTTCACCTTATTATAATTTATTTTAAACGTCAAACCCATGTCTGACACAATCCTTCATCCATACACAGCTGATTTATCTACCTTTAAATCTAACCTAAACAGAGGCAACGATGGATGCTGCAGTAACCTGAACTGACACTGCGCCTCAACTGATCTGGCAACAAGCAGCCTCACACTTTTATTCTGATAAAAAGAAAAGTCCTACCGGATGCGTTGGTCTTTTGTTTGACAGAGGACACACGCTTCTGTTAGACGGTGTGTGCTGCTGACTTTTAGCTGTCCATGAAAAAAGTTAAATGGCGGGCAGCAGACTAGAGAGGTTTGGAACCGTATTCACCCGGTAAGAGGAGCAGCATTTTCCCGCTGTTTGTGTCCCTTAGCGTTCGGTAGCTCGGTTGCTAACAGTGGATGTTAACACTAGCTAAAGTGGTGATGGCGTGAAGGGCATCACATTGACACTTACTCAGCTGAAAGACGTCTGACCAAGCGCAATAGAAACGGTGCTGGCTAGCACAGCACACGTGTTGGTTACTTTGGTTTACACAGCGCAGGTTCTTGAGTCAGAAATCAGTGAAATTAATCACAGCAGTTGGTAATTCTATCGTTAGCATCATTAGCTGGCGTTCAGCTACGTCAACACGTAAACGTGAAGTCCGATTGTGCCTGAGGCCACACTGACTGTACCACATGTATGAATCACATCTGAATAAATAATTAGCAGTTAGCAGAGGCATGCGAGCAGGACTCAAACAGTTTGAATGCATTGCATGAATTAAACATGCTAGAAATAGTGTTACTACTACTGTTAGTGGTCAGACTCATGCTGTGAGTGTATGATGACTATATGATGCTCATTCAACTGTACGACCAAGAGCAAACTTGGATCATTGTTATAGGTTTGATGCATTTGAGACCAAACGTTACTCCTGGCGAGCTCTATGAAACCAGCTCTGATCTGAAGTTAGCAATGATTTATCTCTGTGTACATTTCTGCTAGCGTTAATGACATCGCTGTCAAATGCCACTTTAATCATCAACTGTGTGCTGGCCTGTCCGACAGGGTTCGAGATCTGATGCGCTCTGGGGTCATAAAGCCGTCAGAGAAGCCCATCTGGTATGATGTATACCAGGCTTTCCCACCAAAGAGGGACCCCCTGTATGTGAAGCCACACACCAGAGCCAGTGTCAAGAAAAAGGAAACTGTACCTGAAATCTTTTACAGAGAGGATGAAGTTAGAGCGTAAGTCAGCTACTCACAGTAGAAACTGAACCCGCCTCATTCTCATCAGAGGTATTTCATTCGCTGCAGCGTGACCTCTGAGACACTGCTGTGTGTTTTGCGTTTCATGTGTCATAACACCTGCATCCATCACAACACTTATGAGCTCATCATGGCAGCTGGTACATGAGAGGAAGAAAGGAGAGTGAAATCTCTTCTCTCGCAGACTCACAGTGCTGGAGGGAGCTCCTCTCTCTCCTCTCACTGTCCAGACAAAACTGTAGATCCCCTAAAACATTTTTTACATATGACACAGACATGTCTGCTGCCTCTTCTTTTTACAGTCTGGGAGCAAACAAGCATATTTAACAATGAAAAGAAGTAGGACAATGACTGATTTAACTGGATTGAACATCAACCACACAGTATTTCCTGTCCTTTGTGATATTGCACACCTGTTGTTTTTCTGTTGACAGTTGATGTTATATCTCATAGAGTTTAATATCTTACAAATTCAGATTATCCCTAACGCGTAATAGACAGTGACACACAGTCACAGTTGAAAGAAGTGCAACATATTTATGAAATGTAAATCTGTTGTGAGATGTCTTTGTAGGCTCCACTCACCCATAACTGTTCTGCCTTTCAGGAGGTTCTATGAACAGTACGGAGGGGGTTCTCGGCCTTTTGATCTCTCCAAATCCAACTTTGTTTCTACGTGTCAGAGGTATGTCTGGGACTGTTTTTTGAAAGAAGGAAATATCACATACAGTCATGATTTTAACGGCGTTATAAATGATATGGGTAAATGTATGGTGTTTGTCAGGGCCCAAGTGTATGGTGAGAAATGAAAAAACAAGTTGAATAAAAGAGTGTTTGTATTTTACTGTGACTGTATGTTAAAAATACTTTATGAATAATTATTATTTCAATGCCAACATTACTAACTGGGCTTTTCTGTCACTTTTATCTGCAGGTTTGTCGACAAGTACACAGAGTTAAAGAGCCACAGCGAGCTGGATGACTCCGCTCTCTTCGAGGAAACCGGGAAGTGTTTACTTGCAGAGGGCATTGTGTTGAGAAGGAGAGGAGCTCCTCCTGTAAGAGTCTTCATAAAAGAATAAGAACTAACTAAACTTATGGGGTTTTTTTTGTTGGCAGCAGATGGCCCACACTGCAGTTTTGAACATGTGATCACTGTGCTGCTTTTATCCTGCAGGTGTCAGCACAGTCCAGGGATCCAGTTCTGGAGCTGAAGCTGACAGACATGTTGGCAGAGCAGCAGTCAGTCGGAGCAGACAGCAAGGAGACAGAGGACCAAACAACGCAAACGCACACACCGTAGACCTCAGCACATCATGAGCCATTGGTTGAGCTGCAGATTCTCCACACAAGAGAAGCTGTGCTTCTGTTTTTGCTCCCTTTGTGGAAATGATGGACATCTGTAGAAAACTGCTTTGTTACAACCGCCAAGTCACGACAGCCAACAGAGATCTACTCTCTGGACTGACTGAATGTCAGCTGTGGTTTCTAAGACTGATGTAAATTCCCACATCAGTGCACCCATGACAGGCTGTTCTCATTAAAGATCCAAAAGAGCCACAAACCCTGAGTCTAGATTGCTGCACTGCATGGACCCAAAAACATCTGGGTCCCAACATTCAAATAAATGTGTTTGGACTATGAAAAACAGGCAAAACATTAAGATAAGAGTTTTCTGTAAAAAAAAAAAAAAAAAAAAAAAATTAAATAAATAAAAGAAAATAAAAAATAAATAAAGAAATAAATAGTGGTATATTTGTTCATTTTTTAATTTCTGCTTTTTAACCAAAGATAAGATCACAAGTGATGGATCTAGGCCCACATCAACTTCACTACCACTTCCCCGGGGAAAAGGCAAGAGAAAAAAAAATAGAACAATAAATTGTGGGTGGTCGGTGAACCAGTTGTCCCAGATGACCGGGGATGTGGTCCAGGAATGAGGATGTTATGTAGTGTGTCCATGAATGTGAGGAGAAGGGCTGTCCTCTAGGGGCCAAGGTTGGCGTGGAGATGGAGGATGCCTTGCTAGTTGACAGCTGCACATTGTGCACATTGTGATTTTCTCTCCACACTGTCCAGAAACATCAACAATGGCACTGCAACTAATAATGTTCCATCAAAACTCTGAAACAAACTAGAAAATATGAGAAGTGTGAAGCACAGTACACTGGTCACAGCACTGTAATGTAACTCCACAGTGCTGAGCTTCGCTCCAAGGCAACTGGTTTCATCCAGATTCAGATGCACTCTAATACACGGTCCAGTGCAAACACCACCTGGTGAAACTATGGGGTTCTGGATCTCTCATAGTCTAATGGTACTGTTTTCCACCATAATGTTTACAATTACGGTCTCCAGTCAATAATCACACACAGAGCAGTAGCATAGTGTAGAGAGGTAACTTTTCTGAATGTATGGATGACAGATGCAGGCGTGTACAGCTCAGGTTGGGTTGAACTCTCTGCTCAGCCTCCCTCATCCTCAGTGGTTGAGCACATAGTCAACCATTGCAGCCCTGATCTCATCTGAGACAAACTGTGCACACACACACACACACACACACACACACACACACACACAAATGTGTCACGTGTTGATATTGGTGAACTCATACAAACTATAAACATATTTCACAATCACATATCCAGACTGTAAAATAGAGGCAGGGCTACAGGTGAGAAATCTGCTCCTGCATGTGCTAATGTTTTCATGGCTGAATGGGGAACCTCAGCACCAGCATCCCAATGCCTCCATCAAGTTCAAATCTACCACCAGCTTGACTGCTGTTGATATACTGGACACATTTAAAGGTGACATTAAAGTATTATTAGTATTTTTATAGACAGAAGCTCTACTCTATAAAACAAGTTACCACCCTAAACACACTCATGCTCAGGTCTGATTAAATCACACCTGCTGTGATTCCACAGACTGTGGACACAGCACAAGCATTTTAAAGAAGCACCTGAAGTGTTGTTTTCAGCTTTGACCAGCAGGGGACACTCCTACTCAAGGACTTTTCTTTGGAAACACTTAAAAACATTTCAGCAAACTAACACCCTACTAGTCTCCTCTATATTGCCATATGTTACCATATATTCTCCACCGACAGTCAGACTTTTCAGAGTGGTTAAAATAATTTCCATAAGTTTACAAAAAGAGCAGTTCTATTACAGGATTACAGGAGCAAGACTACAGGATTATTATGGTGTTCAGAAAAAAACCATCCAGTGAAGCAGCAGCTCTGAGGACAGAAACACCGTGTTGATGAGAGAGGTCAGAGGTCAGACTGGTTGGAGCTGACAGAAAGGCTACACTAACTCAGATAACCACTCTGTACAACTGTGCTGAGAAGAAAAACTTCTCAGAGTGAACAACCATCCAACCTTGAGGTGGATGGACTACAACAGCAGAGACCATGTCAGGTTCCAGTGCTGTCAGCCAAGAATAGAGATCCGAGACTGCAGATGGTAGGGTCAGAATTTGGAGTCAACATGAATCCATGGACCCAAACTGCTGTTCTGAGAGCAAAACGAGGAACTACCAGTATTAGTCACTGACAACAACATTATATATTAAACAGACCTTATTCTTACTGTGCTATTCAAAGAATTAAAATAACTACAAGCTTTCTCATTTAACTTTTAAAATGTCCAGATATTATATTATTCTACGATTTTAGAAGCTTTGCCTTCCTTTGCTGTGCACCTTGACAAAGGTATGTTTGTTTTCTACTTTTGTGCGCCTGTCATGTGACAACCCGCCAAACACACAATGAAGTAGCATCATGGGAGTTAATGAGTTTCCCTCTTTCATATTGTATTCTCTACTAAACATCACAATGTGTGTGTTAATCCATGAAAACTTGCATTTCACATCACACACTGTATGTAAGTATTTTAGTGGTAGCCAATTCATACAACAAAATTACTCTGTAAATCATGGGCTATAACGTAAAGTGAAAGCCTGCTGAATGCATAGGAAATTTATGCAGCATTTAGCAGCTAAAGAGCCTGGTATTTCCCTCAGGAGCTGGTGGAGACCAAAAACAGAGCTAAAAGAGAGGGAACACTGGACTGAGATTGAAGACTAACACCAAACTCCATCGTGTTGCACAGTAACTGCTGGATGTGGGAATAAGTAACGGTTTGAGAACAAGTTCATTAATGTTTATACACCTGATTTTTGTCCTCCACACGTGACTGTATTTAAAATTTTTTTTTTTTTTAAATGTCCTTTGTAAACTGGATTTAGACTTCAACAGTCCCTGACAAAGAACACTTTCTTTTTAAACTGTTCAGTTTTATTGAAAAAATATGTGATATGTTAAATCTTCAGGGGTGTGTGGATATAATAATACAAGTATTATAATGATACAGTGAATAGCTATCAGTATGTTACTGCTTACACTCACATAAACAGCTGTTCTCATGAAGATGTTTATGAAGTAGATGAATGTTCATTGACACAGTGTTAAATGTCGCTAAAACAACCGACTCTTGGAGGTTGTTGCTTTTCGATGGCAGCCAGAGCACATCAGTCACATATGTCTCAATTTCCATAGAAATGTTGGTATTTGAGAAACTTGAGAAGTGTGTGGCACTGTTGTCAAAAAGCTGAACCTTCACTGCAAATGATTTCATGTCATTTGCACTGGAACCTGACACAAGCTTCAATTTTCCCTGCCAGCTTTGGCTCATTGTGTTCAGAGATCATCTGAAAGAGCTTTTCTGTGCGTTTACTTGTTGATTCAGGTGTGACGATGGAGTGGCCCTGAGGCTGTTTATGTGCGGGGCTAAGATTTCGGGACGAGGTTTGTAGGAACAAATGCAAGGCGACTCAAAGCTGTAACTGCTGCCAAAGCGGCTTCTACAAAGCACTGAATAAGGATCTAAATACATTTGTATTGGATTCCAATTAACTGTGATATACACTTAGCTTGATTTTGTTATAACGGTTCAAATTTGGACCCACATGCAAACACAGCCCAGGAAACAGATAAGCAGATAAGCAAGGTAGTTTAAATTTGAATGATGGAGTGAAGAGACGAGTGGACCGGGCTATGATGAGCAAGGTAAGTGTTGAGCAGTTAACAGTTCCACATTCCAGGCAGGTGACGCCCAGCACACACACACAGACACACACACACACCGACTGGGTACAAATATGAAACACTAGGAGAGGGAGACAGCTTGAGAACACAGGGAACTTCCACTCCGTCACCACACTGTCTCCACCTCCATCAGTTAGTGTGTGATAACAATAACAGTAATAATAATAAATAAATGGTCCCTGCTGCAGCTTATCATTAATTAGCCTGAACTTGCAGCTGCCTAACCTGAAGTCAGTGATGACAACCAAACAACCCATCTATCTACTGTTGGCTGCTCAACCATGAATCCTGCACTGTCTTACTACAAAACCTGTGTTGTGTTTGTGGATGGAGGAGAGTGAGAATCATAATCATAATATTCAAGGCTGCGATCAGATGGGATTTCATTAACGCTACTGTAAACTCTGAAAGGTGCATGGGGAGCATTTATATTCACTTTAAAAGTTCAGAAAACAAACAAACAAAGGCAGTCTCATGTTCTCACATGTGCACAAAGACCTTTCAAGACTGATCTGATTTGCGTCCCTGGAGAAAAACTACATGAGAGAGAGCCAAACAGGGGAAAAGTGAAGAGTGACACATTTCCCAGCAGTAGGTGAGTGACCCACCTCTCACTCTTCAGACTAATGAGAGAGAATGAAGGCTACGGTGAAGCAGCTATAAAGCCTCACATTCTGACACTGGAAGCAGTCAGACCGCTGCAGGACAACAGAGGGGGCTGGACGAGCTGTCACTCGTCCAGCCCGTCATCCTCATTGTTATCTGGACCATCATCATAAAAAGACTAACACCTGTAGCCACAGTGGTCTTCACAGTATGAACATACTGATGGTGTTATTATCCTCAGAGTGTAAAAAAATGAAAGTTTGTCCTGAGGGTGGAACTAGAGGAAAGGTCATGGGGTCATTAAAACCTGTCTAATTATGGAAACATTATGGAAATTACGGAAAGATGACACTGCGTCTGATGATGGCACTAAAAGACAGCTCATGGAGTGTCCACAGTGGAAAGGGTTCATGATCTGGGCAAGCTCAGTAAATGTTAGTTTGTGAACTGATTGTTCCACTTTATTACAGCTTTTTAGCTTTTTAACTTTTTAATTGCTGAGAACTCTGGAAACACTGGGAACTTTGGTACAACAAGGTCTGATGAGGTAAGAAACACAGAAGACAGTTTATATATATTAGCCTTTTCATCTGGAGGTCAAACTGACATAGAGCACACCTGAAATGTCACTTATAATCTCTCATTGTACACAACAGTGTGCACTGGCTGGAGCAGGTTTGGTTCTTAGCAAATCATTAACAGCCATCAAGAAGGAGAATTACTCATATTCCTACAACTGTCTGATGAGAATCCAAGATGGTGGCTGAGACCATCTGAGTGAAGATGTCTTGCGTAAGTTTGGTGTGGGTTATTCACCACTGAGAGACGCAATAAACGGTCCTGTGTTACCACACAGTGACATGACAGGCGAGAGAGCATTTGCCAGGCCTGCCACTGGTCTTTAACTGGTAAAACCGCAGCTCACTGGTTTTACTAACACAGGTGCCTCACGATGCAGGGAAGCACAGACCAACTCCAACGTGCAGTTGCAGTTTCAGTGCTTGGCTGGTCACTGGCAGCGCTGTTGTCTCGCTCCTCAGGTGGTCAGGGCCAGCTGGTTTCCTCGGTGGCAGTGGGAAACCTGTGCGACTCACTCCTGAAGTATTGACGGTGCGTGGGTATAGCAGGGAGGAGTATAGAGGGTCAGCTGTACCCACCATCACCTGGGTGACGTCGCAGCACAGTTACAGGAAACTACCAGGGATTGCAGTGAGTCTCGTCCAGTAAGAGGCCGGAGTTTAAAGTTAACCTGAACTTCACACGTAGGCACGGTTTCCGGGATTTGGTGCTGTTTCAACTAACAGTCCCAGAAACTTCCAGAAACCCTGAGTCAGCCCTCTGGACTTCATGTAGGCCCTCTGTGGTTCTCAGCAGATGGCATGAGATTCCAACATCACACAACTACAGAAAGGACAGAAGAACAGACAGCTGGTGCCGTTCTTACTCAGAATTAGATCAGCTCTTTGTAAATGGGCTCCAGAGAGAACAGGTCTTGCGGACAACACGTATTAGTGTGGAAATGACTTAAGGCTGTTCACACACGTTGTGTGCTGTGTGACTATAAAGGTCAGGTAATTCCTCTGTCACCTCCAACTCTATGATCACTCAGGTGTTTCACACCTGTCAGTATACAGTAGCTGTTCAGTTATTCTGATGAATCTGTGATCAGAAAACAGTGAGTCACCTGGTAAACAGGAAGCACTGATGATAACACATGATGCTTAACACATGATGGCCGTGAATCGCTTTTAGTTACAGAAGAAGAGGCGTGTTGGTTTTTCTGTTGCTTCAGTGAGGACAGAGGTCTGTCTGGACGTGCTGGCGTGGACTCACAATGTCCACAAACAGCATTTTCTTTGTGGGGACATGAACACGGTTAACATGACCGTTCAAAACAAACCTAAACTCCAAAGGAAAGTACATAAATTGAATTAAATCAGAGTGAAGAATGAAAACTACACGAGCCTACTGAATGATGACCAAAACTACAAAAAGAAATGGAATTATGGGATTTCATGTCAGTTCTGCTCTACTCAAAAGTCTTGGACGGACTGACAGACATTGCTGTCCTGCTGTTCGAAGGTCAAAAAGCAGTGCTGACTTTTGACCTTCCGTCATGTGGCTTCACTGTTCTATTGTCAAAGAAGCTCTCTGTGACTCCTTCGTAGATAGGGGAACTATTCTACACACTGATGGGGTAACGCTGTCAGTTGTTAATGAATAAGGGTGGAAATTAAAACCACACTCATAAGAGTTTCAGAAGTGTTATCATTTGATATGACAGGTAACTTCAGAAAACACATGAATAAAGCAGAAGAAAAGATGGGGCCAAAACGCAAATGCCTGCTTGTACACACTTTTACACACACAGATGCACTGCCTTATCAGCATACCCAAGGTCTGGCAGCAGCAGCTGCGGGACACCAACCAGCAACAAGCAGCTCTTTGAATGAACTGTGACAAGGTGTTGTTCTTTTCCCCCTCCCTCTGTCTTCTGTCTTCCGGGAACACTAATAGGCTCCATGCAGAGTAATGTGACCAATTGAATCATCCTCGCCCCGGAGCTGGAAGCTGCAGATCGGAGGAGCAGAGAGCACCACACTCAGTCCGGCTCCCACACCGAGAAAACTTCTCTGGGGCGACACTTCATCACTTTCTGCTCAGGACTCCTTTGGGATTTTACACCCCGTCCTCCAAGGAACTAGTGGCACTCTTTCACTCTGCCTCGGCCCCTTTGCCTGCTTGGCAGACCTCAGAGCAGTTCTTAGGTGAAAAGGTCAGAGGGCCCCTGTTTAGCCCTGACTGCAGCTCCAGGTGAGTACAAACTCCAGCGTGTGATGCTGTTGCAGAGCTGAGGCACTGATACCAGGACAATGAATGAGTGATCAGCTGTGATCTGATCGGGGCTGTGATCTGTGAAGGAGCCTAGGTTCATGTAAAGTGTTGACTCCATAATACAAAACAGGATTTGTCAGATTACATCAATTTTGTGCACTTTATAGAATTGCAATGAATACAGTAAAGAAATGGTTTTAACTCTTCTTTAAAAAAAAAAAATCAGCTAAAACCATTTGTGTAAGCCAGAGGTGGTAAACAGACTGCAAGGACACAAGGGCATCTGAAAGTCAGGACAACAATCATTTTTATCACTACAGCAATATAGACGATTTCAGACATTTGTGTTGTGGGGACAAACAAAGTGGTGTTAACAGGGAATAGGGGAACAGCTGCAGGCTGAATGTTACATAAACCCCTCTGTACCCCTCCAAGCTGGCCACAAAGACACATTTCCACCAAACAGCTCTGGAACTTGTAAGTTAGCACAGCTAGCTTCGAGACGGGAAAATGGCTGACTAGGCAGCGTCACGCGTAACCATCAGTACTAGGAGATGATTTCAGCAAGTCTAAATATTCCACCACCCTCAGGGGCTTCACTCTCCTCAGAGCAGTTACACAAAGTGTTGCTTGTTTGCATCGTCATAGGCAGGAAAAATCTCCTCATGTCATCACGTCCAAGTTAATTACTATAATGGAATAACACTTCAAGCTGAACTTATACACTGCTGCCCATAAAGTTGGAATAATTCTGTTTTCAGACACATTCCTCTTTTTATTCCTATTGGAAGAGACTGATCAATAAAGTTTTGAGAAGATATACACTTTATCTATCAAGAATAAATCACATATACACACAATCATCTCATGAGAAGAGGTCAAATATATTTTATTCCAACTTTATGGGCGACAGTGTAGATTCAAATTTTACTTTATTGAAAGTGTGAAAGTGTTCACAGTCACACAACCATCGAAAATATGTGTCAAAGTAAACAAAGACACAGTGAGAGAACATTTCCCTCAAGCATCCCATGATCAACACTTATACTTAAGATGAGGAAGCATACCTTTCCCTGAAAGTAATCGTTTATAAAAACCATGATTTGAAAAATACCTCAGTGAGACGCTGCATTTCTATGAACTCTGCAGATGCTCTTCCAATGTGCATATGAAAACAGCTCTTATGTATGAAGGGTTTGAGCTTTAACCTGCAGTGCAGTACTTGATTGTCCCCCCTTTGGCAGTCAGAGTAATTACACAAACACAGTCGATGCATACTTACGCCTAACGCAGTTCCAGGGTTACAGTACTAGCCCTGGAAAGTCTCAGTCTCATGTTCAAAAACAGTAACAAAAAAAAAAAAACAGAGAACGTTCTGCATTTCCAAGACAATGATCCATTATATAGTTAGAGTGCATGTAATGGTTACGTAGCCTGCAACAAATATTTTACGAATACCAGCTTTTCCAAGAACAGTAGCGCGACATCCATGCCTGCCCTCAGTCCATTCTTTTCTTTAAGCACTCTCCAAAGGGAAAAAAAACAGTGGACTTTCCCCTCCCAGCAAAAGATATGTTCACTTTTTTAATATTTAACCAAAACTACTGTCTTTCTTTAACCAGTCTGACTGTTTCTGTAATCCAAATGTAACCACATGTCTCCCAATTCAAAGTCCTGTGCTCTATGATTCAGGCAGAAGTTCTGTTTCATCGAAAACATTTTAAAAATCCATTTCATAGTGTGCAAACACCATTTACATTAACAGTTTACATTCATAACTAACACGTTCTTATGCAGTGAAAATGTATGCTGACTACTCTTCAACAGGAGTTCTGTATTACATTTGGACAATTAAAGGTCATCCATTTCGTCGTTCTATTTCAATACACTTTTCAGTGAATATCTCCTCACAGCCCGCTAGCTGTCCATTCTGTGTGCGCACTGAAAATTTTTTTAAAAAAATAAACAGCTCTGGCTCCGTAAAACGGGAAACAAATAGACTACCTTAGACAGAGTCACACAACACTTTTCCAGTCTATCAGCAACAGGAAGCGTCTGTGCTTGTGAACAGGACAAGGGAAAAAAGAAGAGGGGAGAAAGTGGGAGAGAAACACGGCTAATCTCGCAAATGCTAACGTGCTGAACTCCACAACATCAGCCAGAAAGGAGAAGGTCAGGAGACCAAAAACTGAGACAGAAGTGCTGCAGGCGAGGACAAAGAGCCGCGGTGGAGAGGCCTCAGAGTGTGCAAAGACATGAGGACAGATGTGGAGGTTGCTCTCTTTCCTGCGTGACAAATGTGCAAACATTAGTTAGCTATGTTTCAGAGGCAATAGGTCAGTGTTGATTGTCCTGTTTGCTAATGTTTGTGATAGCTAATCGCAACTGCATTGTTAACAAGCAGCTACCAATGACACAGCTGTGTGGTAACATTAAATTACTTGCCCACAGACATTCAGCTTTCTCTCTGGTTTACCAAGATAGGTTGTTGAAGAGATGTTAGGTATAGTATAGATTAGCTGGAGCTGGTGTGTGGCTCTGATAAACTATCTCGCCCTCTCTGCATGTTAGCTTGACAGAAGCAACTATTTTGCTAACCCACAATCTAGCTAACATTAGCTACATTTGCTATCTTGTTGTTGGCTTTGTGTCATGGTATTTGTCTGTGAAATGTTCCACAAAGATCTAAAAACACAAGCTTGCTTGCACAGTGAAACTATTTGGATTGATGCATAATTCAAAATGCTAAGCCAGGGAACATTACCCTCCATGTTAGCTAAGCAACAAACCCACTGCTAGTTTTTACTCCATTGTGTTTTGGACGCTGTATTTGTGGGCATGTCGTTTGTTTGATGAAGTTTTCTACAATAACGTTTGTTTTGCTTCAGCTGTGTTAAAAGTGTATTCATTGGCAATGTGTGTCCATGAATTTGGGGAGGGGGGCTTCTGAAGAGGGACTGAGTGGAGGGGTGTGTTTGTTTTGCTATAAACAGTCTTTCTCCAGAAATAATCACGCTCCATTAATAAACATCACTGCAATTTTAAGCCATACCAATCTTAAGAACAATTCATGTTGCGCAATGTTTACAGTAAATTTACAGTATGGACTGTGTATTCGAACATACTGTACAATTTTTTTCATGTCTGCCTTTTTCCAGCATGTTAAGATGAGATGAGATGAGATGAGATGAGATGAGATGAGATAAGATAAGACTTTATTGATCCCCGGGGGGAAATTAAGTTGTTACAGCAGCATAACAAAAAAACATGACATTGCACAAAGTACTACTATAGTACCACAAGAAACTACAAAAATTACAAAAGTAAGTCACAAATAAGCTAAAAATTTATTATAGAATATACAGAATAACCATAAAATGTACAGATTAAAAATGCACAGCGGTGTAATTATGTCCTAATCTGGAAAAACTTACGGACGACAATAGATTAAAAAAAAGATAATAAAAATGTTTCTTGGACCTTCTTTTCATTGTTTTCCACTTGATTTGGTTTTCAAATAGATCAACGTTGATGAATGTCCTGAATGCCCTCCTCATTCTCATTCAGTTTCTAAAACTAACAAACCCTGTTGAAAACCAAAGAAATCTTCATTCTGGAGAGTGAGTACTTTAAAGGAACAGTACAACATTTTTGGAACAAGAGATACTGCGTGCAACATCATAAATCCCTGTTGTCACAGTGAGGTTGCTATGTTTGGTGTCAGCACGCCTGAACCAAAACCAAATCAAAAGTGACCGTCACCCCAACAGAAGTGCAGGGCAGGTGGAAAAACTGTTTTAACCCAAGCAAGGGTTTTAGCATTTAATCCTACCTTATACCATAAACTGACATTTTTCCATTTCTGTTTCTAAACACATTAAACAAATAATCTGTGACAGGTTAATGAGTGAACTTTACAGATGGTGGCTGGAGTGGTTTTTGTCAGTTTGGACAGAGTCAGGCTAGCTGTTTCCCCCTGCTTCCAGTCTTTATGCTAAGCTAAGCTAACCACGTCCTGACTCCAGCTCTGTACTGAACACACAGACCTGATATTAATGTTGACGGTCTGCTGTGTTTTCATGTACTTGTGCTGTAGTGGCCAGTGTGGTGACTGACTGATCCAGTGACAGTTCTGACAGACTGAGATCCAGAACAACGAAGCCTCAGCCTGCACATAGCTCCCATGTGACGACCTTGCTGAGTGGTATCAGACTGCTGTTTCCTCCAGCCTCAGCACAAACATGAACTTCTTAATTAAATCAATGTAGAATTCACCCTACACACTCCTTACTACCCTGCAGCTGTCACACTTGAATCTTCACTTGGCTGATGTTTTCCTCACAGATGAACACAGAAAGTGCTCCGATGTTGACTGTTTAACCGACAACTACTGAATTGACAGAGATGTGTTTTTGTTCAGTCAGTAAAAACTCAAGCTTTTGTGATTTTAAAATGTATTTTTGGTTGATGCACACTGGATTTATGGTTTTGTTAGACCTTTAAACCTCTGCCTCCTCCTGCTTTTTGTTTTTGTATTTGTTAACTATGCAAAGTTCATCTCTGACACATTAAAAGAAGCTGCATGTGCATAATGAATGCATGCATAAACTGCTGGTAAATGCATGTAGTAATTGGTGAAGAAGAGGAGTGGAGAGCCATGTAGTGCAGTAAGTTTGAACCCCCCGCCCCCCCCCACAGATGAAAGACACATTCCTACTCTGCATGTCGCTGTGTTCCTCAGACAGATTCCCAGCTGGGACCTGCTCTAATCTCCTGGCAACAATATTGACATAGAAATAGAAACTCTGGAGAGGACAGGACTCTAGCTGTCTGCCTGTCAGGACTGCCTGCACATACATCTGGTGCTTAGAGTGCCTCTACACACATGTCCTGTTTAAATTAAATACATGGTGACTCTGTACAGATAGCTTAACCATGGGGTTCAAAGGCACAGTGCCACATTTTGGGAAATGTGACAGTTTGCAGTTCTACCCAGAATTAAATAAAAAGTTGGATATCAATATCTTGTCTGTGTCTGTAGGCCTTGTTTAGCCTAGCTTAGCTCAAAAGAACTTCTTGCCTAAAACACATTACAAAAAAAAAAAAGTGAAGTGAAGCTCAAAGTTTGTCCTTCAGGTGTCCGTACAGGAACGGCCACTTTATTACTAAAATCAAAGGATTTTATCCATCTGGCATTAAGAATGCAGAGGTGTGGACCTTTGACTTGACAAAATCAAAAAAAGACTTTGACTCAGCTTTGACTTGAATACCAACGACTCATGACTTCATTTCCTTCGCAAGTTAAAAACACGTATGCAAGCAGATCACCTCTTCACCGTCCTGTCAGCAGTTAGACTTTGAATCCCTCTTCCAGCAGCCAATCACACAGAACTCGCAGGAGGAGAATGAGTGTTTATAAGCGCAGGCCAGCAGACAACAGATGATACCTCAGATAATCTGACACAGATGTGCAGGCTCTGCTGTGGTCAACAAAAACAAACTCTGTTCTTTCTGTGTATTTACTGTACCACTCTTTGACATATTTTAAAATGACAACTTGTTGAGGACTTAAAGATCAAGACTAGGGCTGGGTATCAATTCAAATTTCAAGAATTGATTCGATTCCGATTCTCAAGATTCAGAATCGATTATCACGATTCGATCCGATCCAATCTTGATTCGGGTAAGTGTTATTAAAACCATTTTTTTGAGCTGTTACCTGAATTACATGACTGTGTAGTTATGCATCATATTAATGCTAAAAACAATGCTGTGGGCCAGAATTACCAGATCCAACAGATCCAGAGCAGCAAACAGGACGCCAGAGGTGTCTATAGCTGCAGCAATGGACTGCTAATGGGACACTAACCTGGTGCATTATTAACAATATGACAATACTTCACTTCCATTTGGCATTCCTTGGAAACTGCTTTGCTTTTGTCAAGCATAGGCCTGCACCACATGAGCAAAATGTGCGATGACACTCTTCAACACTGCGATGATGCATAGGACAATATTTAAGTTAAGTTAAGCTTGCAAGTTAACTACAACGATTATTAAGTCATAATTCATGGATTGTTATTATGGGTTATGGGACAGATTATATGTAATTATATGTAATATAATATAATATAATAATAAAAGAACGAGGTGTAGAGCTGTTCTATAGAAAAGGTCACTTTAAATGACTTCTGTTATGGCGCTGTATAGAAAAGAAAATGAAATAAAATTAACTTGATCTTCTTGTTGGGGGGTAGGGGAAACACTGCTCTGAAAAATAATATCACGTACACCAAATACACTTACCGATAGCAAGATGCAGCCTGTGGCCAAAACACTGCAGCCTGACCCAGCGGATGCATGGCCCATGTGACCAGCGCCGCATCCGATTGGCCAAATGTGTGACAACAACAACAAACAAAACTTATCGCATTTCAGACCAGCTTCTGTGACGTGTTTATCACGCACTTTCATATCGCGATGACGATGAAAATACGATTAATCGTGCAGGCCGAGTCAAGCGTATCTCTGTCCCTGTCGTTTCTGAACACTCAATGGTGCCAGAGCGAAGCTGGGACCGTTTTCAAAGCCAATGCTTGGCTAACGTTATACTTACTGTCCGACGCCATGTTCATTGTTTGGATAGCTTCACACCACGCGCGCATGCGTGAATTCGATGACGCCACTAGTGGGGTTAAAGTTCACCGGTTTATTTTAAAAATCGATATTTGCAGGTATGAATCGATCTTTCGAAAATAAAATGAAAATCGATTCCGAATCGGAGAATCGATTTTTTTTTTCAACACAAGTCTAATGAAGACTTGGATTTGACATGGGATATGCTGGTCTTGACTTCATAGCCAAAACTTGACAGCGACTGTGATTTTTGCTCTGCACATTTCATTGTGGTTCAACGTGTAAGCATTCTAAAATTTGCTAATTAGCCTTTAAAAAAGTCCATATGAGATCTGTCTCACACCTCAGATCTGTCTGTACAGGGCTCAGAGATGGAGCTCATACTGATATTAACTGATGATGCATGCCTCAGACCTTCCCACCAGCTTATGTCTTTCATTTCCTGGGTATCTTTCATTTCAGGATTACCTTCACCTTGGCTCGACCCTGTTTGAGATCCACCTGCAAACCATGACAACCAAATCCTCCAACAGTGTTCTGGGCGGGAAGGCTTCCTCCTCTCCTCTCTTGTCCTCTCCACCACACCAGCGCCTTGTCACCAAAGATGGACACTGTGCCCTTCGTCCCCCTCTGTGTCCCTCAGGCTCATGGCGTGGGTCCTCCGGCAGAGCCTGGCTGCTGGCTGTACAGGACCTGTGGGGACTGTTGGTGGGTCTGCGCTGGAGATGGGTACTGCTGGCTTTCTGCGCCTCCTTCCTGGCTCACTGGCTGCTGTTTGCCTGTCTGTGGTACTTGCTGGCCCACCTCAACGGAGACCTGGCTGTGCAGGATCATGATGCACCCCCCCAGGGGCATGTGGTTTGTGTGAAACACATTACCAGTTTCACTGCCGCTTTCTCCTTCTCCCTGGAGACACAGCTGACCATCGGCTATGGCACCATGTTCCCCAGTGGGGATTGTCCCAGTGCCATTGCACTTCTGGCTGTGCAGATGCTGCTGGGGCTCATGCTAGAAGCATTCATCACAGGTACTGCTCTCCTGTTGCTAAAGCCTCGTCTCCACACGCGTCATTAACCCTCAATTCAAAGTTTAATGGACGTATTAGCAACAAAATGTACTTTGACTATCTCCTTTCAGAGTGTTCGATCATTAGAGATTTCATATGACTGCTTTATTATTATTGATGCATTAACATGTAAGAAGCATGTTGTTGTTGTTGGTTGAGGTGGAGCTAAATAATACAGTATGTCGTATACGGTTGGGGATTTTATTCCATGTAGAAGGTAGTCATTACTGTGTTGTGTGTACATCTACAGCTATTTAATATACGTCGTGCAAGATCCACACTTAACTCAGTCTACTTCTGAGAACTAGACCTAAGACCTGACCCCAGTCTCAGGGCGAGGAAACAGAAACCAAGAGTGAGACTATAACATTAAGAGAGTGTTGCATCATGGGTTGTTTGTACCCTAAACATTCAGCTCTAGAAGCGTATAATAGTGATGGGAGAAACAGTTTTATGAAGCACTGAACCACCACAGTGTTTCCAAGCTTCTGATGCAGACGAACTGGGACCTCTGCTGGACAGCCCTTTGTATTGCATTTATATGGGAGGATGTAGGATGAAGCAGTGGTTTCAAAGCTGTCCGTTTAGATTTTCTCTTATTCCAAACCATTCTGAGCCATTCTGAGTGTCAACATGAACCCTCTGCCATCAGCACAGTGCCAGAATGTAACCAAGTACATTTACTCAAGTACAGTACAATTTTGAGGTAAGAAATTCAAACCTGCAGCTGTTTCAGGACTCAGTTTGTCTGTCTCACATGAATACAAAGAATTTCTTCTGTCACAGCTTTAAGTCATGTTATTTCTGCTTCCTGCATTGGAAGCAAATCGTTTGCCTCTCAGCTTCTCCAGCTAACACACTTCAGTTTCCTGCTCCAGTTTTATATTTCAGTTTCCAAGACTTCAAAGCAATTTCCAAGACCTATACAAAGGCAAATGGACTTGCTTGAGGTTCTTGAAGATGTTTCACCTTCATCCAAAAGGCTTCTTCGGTTCTAGCTGACTGGTGGGGAGTCCAGGTCTTTACCTTGTTGGGGTCGTTAACACCTTGAGTGTCGCTTAGGCCACAGGCGAGTTGTTGCCCCTCCCTGCCTCAAGAACCTCAGTGCAAGTCCAGATGCCTTTGTATAGATTTTGGAAATACAATGACCTGGATGATCTAGAATCTTCACAGACCCTTTTCAAAGCAATGCATTTCAGTTGATGTCTGCTTTTTTCTTTTAGCCATGTTCAGCTTTGCTTCAACAGTTTCCTTCAGTTTTCAGCATTCACACTGCATGTCAGCAGGACTACGCTGCACTACATTTATCTGACAGTGTTAGTTATGAGTTACTTGTAGATTTTACACTGAAAACACATGATGAGCTTCTGAACAACACACTGTAAAAGATCAAACCAGTGGTTTCTAACCTTTTTCCTTGTGATTTTTAGAATAAATCACTGTGTAGTTGGCAGCTTATCTGACATTTTCATCTGTCACGTGGACAGTCATATACTGTGCACAGACAAACACAGATTTCCTGTGGGCTGTGAAGCAAGCCGAAGTGGACTACAAGTTGGGTTCATGGGAGAATTCATTTCTCACATCCCCTTTAGTGACTGTGAAAGTGAGAGAAAACAGCAGAAGATTCTTTTTTTTGAATTCTTAAAAATGATTATTTAATTCATAGTAATATATGATTATTACATGTAGTAGGTAACAGATAGGGTTACAGTCTTTATGGCCCAAATATAAACAAGTTGGAGAAGTCTGACTGTACATTTTCAGAGCAGCTACCCCGTTGGAGGTAAAACGTATTCAGCATGTAGCACACCTGTAGCCAAATTCAGCTGGTGCTCAGGTGGCAGAGCGGGCACGATTCCTGGTTCCTCCTCATCACATGTCAACGTGTCCTTGAGCAAGTTAGTAAGGCCCAGATTGCTCCCAGTGTAAAAAAAAAAAATAGAAGTCCCTTTGGACACAAGCAAATGAATGGAATACTGCCTCAGTACAGAGCAGCGAAACATGATCCTTCACTGCACACGGACATGGATGGATAATTTAGTGACATTTGGTGGCCATTCTTTATGTGGTTTTACATCTGTTGTTATTGTCAGGATCTGAGTTGTGTTGCTAATTTTTACTGTAAAGCAGGATGAGTCAAAACATCTTGCATTGACGTGTCACTGTCTCCTGTCAGGTGCATTTGTAGCCAAGATTGCACGGCCCCAGAAGCGAGCAGGAGCCATCCAGTTCAGCCCCCAGGCGGTAGTGGGCCAACACCAGGGCCAGACCTGCCTCATGCTACGAGCCACCAACCTGCTGCAGCGACCACTGGTGGACGTAAAGGTGAGTGCTGTGCTCTACGAGGAACATGAAGGTCAGGCCCTCCACCAGACCTCTCTGGACTTCCACTTGGATCATCTGGGCCAGCAGCCCTGCCCCTTCTTCATCTTCCCACTCACCTTTTACCACCCCCTTGATCGCCGAAGCCCCCTCTACCCTGCCCTGTGCGAGGGCACATCTAACCACTTTGAGTTGGTGGTCTTCCTGTCGGCATTGCAAGAGGGAACTGGAGACTCCTGTCAGAAGAGGACCTCCTACCTGCGCCAAGAAATCCAGTTTGACCGTCGCTTTCTCCCGGCGTTGGGGTTGGATGCTCGTGGGAGGTACATGGTGAGCACCCATCACTTTGACACAGCCCAGTCAAAGGAGCCTTTGAACAAGGACTGTGTGGTGCAGATCAACGGAGATGGCAGCGACAGGATGGAGTAAGAATGCTGAAGGGGAGGTCTCATAGGGACAGATTGGAGTTCCTGGGGGATAGCTGGGGAAGGTAACAGTGGGGCAGATATTTTTGTCAGGAGGTCCTTGACTTAAATTGGTAAATCTGAATTTATGTTTAAACATTTGAAATTAAAATGTATATCAGATGTAGGTGCTGTTGCAGGCTCCTTCACTTGGAGGCTCCAATACAGCATCCAAGGTAATGATCCCCCACTGGCTTCCCACTCATGCATACTGCCAGTGGTGTTGGTTGGAGTGTTTAGCCAGCAGGGGGCACCACTTCCATGAACTGAGTGTGAACAAATACTGTTAGAAAATGGGTTTTATTTTTGTCGTTCTGTTCTATCAGTTAGAATAACACTGTACACACCATATCCATAATCTTAGACCTCAAAACTACTGGTAATTGTGGCACCTGATTTTCATTTAGTTTTAGCCTTCTGAAGAAAATGACTTAATTTCAGTCAGATTTTAGTCATCTGATATGTACTACTAATGATATTATAGTGTAGCTTTAGTCACTGACATATCATCTTTGTCATGCATTTTTAAATGTTATGGCATCTAAGCATTTTGAGGCTCCAGCTATCACCATCCTTTTGTACAGTTACCACGGTTACAGGTGTCAATTGCGAGGTGTCCATGTCACTCTGATGTTCAGCAGTACAGACTGCATTGTGAGATCTCAGCAATTACTATGCTAAGTACAGTGTCATCATAGCTGATGGAACCAATGGCCAGTGCAATAAAAATAAAACCCAAGTGTAATTAAACACAGGTTCTTTTAAATTTGATTTGAATCAATTTGTATTTCATTATTCTTACTTTTCGTGTTTGGTGTTGGAAGTGGACTGTGTGATCAAGCTACATGTGAAAATATTTAGTTCATTTTGGGTGGCACAATAAATTTCAAATTCAGTTCCAATAATCAGCATTGTATCATTAAAACGGAATCAAATGAGTGTGTCTAACCTGAAAGCAGGCATTCACAGAGATGGACCCACAGAGGATTATCAGCAGTTCGACAGACTTTCTCAGTGTCTTTTAACTCGTTGTTTTTCATTTACAGCACATTTAGTGTCTGCTTCAAGCTCTCTGCTCTCATCAGCCTTCCTTCCAGCCACAGTAGTATAATAAATAAAGCCACTGTCTTCTACCTGGTGAACATAGTGGAGCATTTAGCAGCTAAAAAGCCAGATATTTCCCTCAAGAGCTGGTGGAGACCAAAAATAGAGCTAAAAGACGGACACAAATAATAACATGTGAGAGGTGACTCTGTCAGCTTGTCCTCCTGTCTCAAAGTGTCTAAACAAATGGATAAATTAAGCTTTAAGAAAAATGTAAACTTCATCTTAAAGCTTAAACCAACACCCAGAGAGATTTACTGTATCTGTGATTGAATGAAGACACATTTGCTGTTCATCTCAATGCCATGTCTCAGAAAGCTGCATCTGACTTTGAAGAACTGATATGAAATGCATTGTGCCATCACAGTTTGAACTGGAAACTTGTTTAACTGAATTTATTTAAATTTGGTTTGATCAGTTCAGTTTCACAAATGTCATATAGAAGTAAAGAATATGGACTGAATATGGAGTTCAAAATGAAACCATGTATTGTGTACAATTTCAAGTTCTGAACTACAAATTCAGACGTGCCGCATTCAGCTCTGGTACCTACTGGAACAAATATCTGCCCATAGGTTAACAGGCTGTAAGGTTGACTAATGAAGGTGGAACCAGTTATGACAGGAGTAATGATGGATGGTTATTACAGGGTTGGCACCAGGCAGATGGAGCTGGGGGCAGTGAGAAGCTTTTCCATTTCCTAGCTTCCATAAGCAGTGCATTATGTCACAGCTTAGTTTCTACGATCAACCTAGGCTACTTGAGGCAGCCCAGCAGGAGCCACCCAGGTGTGAACGTTCCACCAAGTGGTTTCAAAGTTTCAAGAGGTCCCACCCTCTAGGTGGGATAGGGATGAGTTTAAATGTTTGGGCTCTCTAACCAGTCTCTAGAACTGAAGAAGCTTCTCGGATGAGAGGTGAAGTGTCTACAAGCTTCAAACAAGAAGTCCAGTTGCCTTCAATCAACCCATAGGATATGATGACATGGATGAATGAGAATTTGCACATATTATGTCACAGGTTGATTGGCAATTCTAAATTTTCCATAGGTGTGACAGTGATTGTGAATGGTTGTCTGTCTCTCTGTGTCAGCCCTGTGATTGACAGGCCACCTGCTCAAGGCGTACCCCGCCTCTCACCATTGTCAGCTGGGATCAGGTCCAGACCCACACCCAGAATCAAAACGCTGAGTTGGCAGCAGTGCCTGTGGCCCCATCTGCAAAGTGGTGCTTTGAGCTAAGTGTTAATATTAGCATGCTAACATGGTCACGGTGACTATGACTGAATCCTAACATCCTGTGTCTGGATTTCAGTGGAGTCCTCCTGGACTTCTGTCACATGTACAGTCATTATGCTGCGCTGTGGCTCAAAGTGACAAAGATAGGACTGATGGCGTGACAGTGAGGAAGGTGAAAGGATAAAGAAAATAGTAGTGGTAGATTCAAAGTGCAGATATTTGGATTTCTGCTAATGCTATAACGTGACGACAAAGTTTACCGTGGTCATCATCTTAGTTTAGCATGTTAGCGTGCTAACATTAGCTAAACAGCACTAAAGACAGAGTACTGCTGAGGCTGGCAAATAGGTTGTCATGAACCAAAGTACTGGACAAAGTGAAATGTTGTCCTCTTGATGGTGCTAGACGAAAAGTCCACAGGATTCATCCTGAGGGGAACATGAATGTCTGTACAAAGTGTCACAGCAATAATTAAAAGTTATAAAGATGTTACAGTCTGGACCACAGTGGTGGACTGACCAACCAACGGACAGATTCAAATATTGCAGTGTGCTGTGGAAAAAGCAGATATGTGACATATGTCTGATTTGTAGTGACTAGGTTAAAACTCTGGTACAGTCCTCAGAGTTGCTGTGGATTTCTCTGCATTACACCTGTCAACTGACAGTGCATAGAAAGGTGCTTTAAAGCCGACAGGCCTCAGAGCCAGCCCTGTAGAAGTGAATACGACATCAGGAGGTAAATGGCAGGTTTATTGAAAGAGCTGAAGAATCAGTAAGGAAGGGACAGAGTGCAGTAACTCTCCTGTCATCTCAATGAAAGGGCATTTATGTTTCTGATCAAAGATTTCCCCAACTGATATTTATGCACCAGCACCAGAACTGAAGGATTACACTGTAGACTACCAACATGAGCTCAACTCCACTGTCAATATTAAGCTGCTAAGATCCTTTTTGAACTAAGACAACCTTGTCTTACAGTGAATGACTGACCTAACATTAGACTGACCTGCATGAAATGACATAGGGCTCTGTAGTGACTGATAGAATGATACTGACAGCTGATTAAAGCTTTTATTTTGAAAATCACTTCCTTAATCATTATGGCAAGCAAAAATTGATGTATAATATTTAATTTGTTAAATGTTAAATGTCTCTAGATTTAGCAAAAAGGTTAGGAAGTTAGAGAGAACTGTTGTAGTTGAAGGTGTGTTTGTATTTGGGGTATTTTCCGTTTAATGGCTGTTGATATGAAGAAAATCACTGTGTTATCTATATGGTTTAAATACAAATCATGTAGCAGCTTCAGACATAAGAGAGGAAATGTTCCACTAAATGTGATTGTAAAGGATGAGATCTCAGTGTATCTCACATGCTTCAGTGCCTTTGTACAGTGTACATTACATGAAATAAATATTTTCTAAACAAGCTGGGAAGTGAGGAGGATTGTTATTTCACTGTTACCATGGTGACTGCAGATACTGCACTGCATGAAGGATGTTTGTCCAGCTGCCTCAACACTGCTGCTCCCTGCTGGTGGAAAGCTGTACTACATACTGGTGCTTTGATTCCATTGATCATTAAAAGTGTTAGTAATGTCCAATTGATTATTGTCTTTAATTGATGACTTAATAAGCCTAAGAGATTTTACAATTCACCATAATTTAGAGGACATTTTTCACTTTAACTGACATTCCACCTCACATTTGTTGGGGGCTTTTCAATTTATCCCTCAGCCTCTCATCACTGCAAACCATCACCTTCCATACTCATACAGACAGGTGGCAAATTAAAATGTCTCAGTAACGTTCATCCCTCCTAAAGATATTCCCTTATCTGGTGTTTGGATGATGGTGGTGCAGAGAACCGTCTGACACGTCGCTCCAAAATCTCCCACAGGTGTTCACCTGGGCTGAGATGTAGCGACTGTGAAGGCCACAGCATGTGATTCACATCATGAATCACATGCCCCCCCCACACCCCAAGATGACAAGTGGAGCCAAACCGTGTCAGCAAAATGCCCTCCACAGCGTAACAGAGCCCCCAGATCCCCCCACTGTAGGGGTCAAACATTTAGGCCTGTGCTGTTCTCATGGTGATGCCACATCTGATGAATGGATTGCTAAAGAAATCACAGAGCTTTAAAATCATTTTGAAAAGGCAGTTTTCATACAGAAATAAATAACTGAATTAAGAGTTCAGGTTTTTGTCAAGAACTTGAAAGACCATCTCTTTTCATTTAGCATTTCCATTTTCCTTTGCCTTTTAGGTTTTTCAGTCAGCATTTATGTGACACTTTGGGCTTTGTGCTGGTAAAACAGTACAGTCCGGTCTGCACCAGAAGCTCGGCCTGTCACACTCTTCCTTATGTACAGGATGCTGTCAGTACTCAGAGATGATATTTCCTCTCCATATTGTGATGCTCTGCCTGATGCTGTATTCCTGTTGACTTTCACTGACTTCTTCTCACTGATTCAGTCCTAACAGAGATATTTCATTTCCTGATTTGACCTTTTCATTTCACGAATAATAAGAAGGACTCTGTATTTTTTTAATATGGGTTTAATTTATTTCTTTATTGCAGTCAAGTCAAATGTTTCCATTCCGACAGGGAGTAAAACAACACAATACTTTTACAAGTTCCCAAAAATATATTTCACTGACCTTTTTTTTTTTTATATTTGGCAACTTATAAGTCTCTGCTAAAACAAATAACAATATAGATTATTTTATTCATGAAAAAATACACTGTCCATTTCCTAAACAAATAGTAAAGATGATCTGTGATACGAACAGTAGTTTTTTTTATGTGACAACTCGAACATGCTACGACTTCAAAACATCATAACAGATTAAATAAAGGACCAAACACACGAACTGTACTTGACATTAAGCACTGCTCTAGGTCAGGGCCTCTCAGCTGTTTCAGGCTCAGGACTCCATTTTCATGGTCCAAAATTTGAATGACACCAAAGCTGTTAAACAAATTAAATATTTACATGACTGAACTGAACAAATTAGTTTATTTTCATATTTTTCTTTTATTTCATTATGTTATACATAAATAGACTCTTTAATATCAGCACAGTACGACTGTATGTGAACCCCCAAATGGACTCGGTCGCCCAAGCTGACACACTCTGACATAGGCTGGATCGGGGTTAGGACAGAGCAGGCTGAACACATGGAAATGCTATCTTTACACTTACTTAGGTTTGGTGTACTGTGAATGTGATGCATAGCCTATTTGCGACACTGTCCTTCTAAAGTAACACTGCGCACTAATGCCAAGAAAAAAGGAAAGACGCAGCAGCATGGTGACGTTTAGGCTTTCTCTCTGAGGAGAGTGGACTACATCCTCTGCTTCAAGCTCAAACACAACTACTCCTGCTGACTGTCGCTGTCCTCCACTCTAAACAGCTTTATTTAAAAAGAAATAGCTCAACATGTTCATTTTTAAGTGTGACATGAGCTGCAGTAAGAGCAGGGTAGTAAGGAGTGTGTAGGGTGACTTCTTTCATTACTGCCTACTAACATCAGTAGGACAAAATGTGTACAGGTGATCGGCACGTCATGACACACTGCACCTGCCTGAGTGCTCTGTTTCATTTGACAGCTGCATGTGGAGGAGCAGTCCCCCTGAGTCCTCATCATGTCATCAAGCAGTGTTATCCCACGGCCACACCCCCTCACTCAACACTCAACACACATCCTTTTAACATTCTGATCCAGATCAGACTGACCATCAGGCATACTGAGATAAATCCCAGTGGGTGTGCTGTGTCATATCAATGGGCCTGTGGAGCGTCAAAAACGCCAGTCTCCACCCCCCCCCCCCCGCCCCCTGCTATACTAGCCAATCCACTGATTCTACACACCAACATCAGTATACTAGTCATGGCTGGTGCCACTCAGCCTGCCTTATTATATTATGTTTCCAAGGCTGTGGAGGAGATTTATGGAGCCAGAGAAAATAACCCAGATGATGTCATAGTGATGTCATCGGGGTTACCATGGCTCAGACACTACAAAATACACACTGAGTTTGACAGGTCTGGACATTTACCAGGGAGGGAGGGTCTTAAAGATGATTCCAAGCATTGCATTATGGGGAATGTAGGATCCAGTGTAGTGTTGTAGACTAGAATTCTTGTTACATAGCGTAGCGTACATCAAAGTGTGCTTTACCACTGGTGTAGTGTTTAGTGGATCCACAGACGGAAGGAGGACCTCCAGTCACTTATCATACATGCAGGGCTGCAGATCTCTGATACTCATCTATTTACATGGAAAATTAGCTACACTGATTTCAAATATGTAAGAATCTCTAGAGTAAGTAAAATAGAATATTAAACTACACCACAGCCAAGCTCACGTGACAATGTTTCAGCTAACTGCTGGGATCATGAGGCTTTAGGTCCTAAAAACAGAATCACAGTCCAGGTGAGAAACCCTGCTGCTTCACAGGAAGCTGCCCTCCATTCTGAACTTAGCATGTGCTTTTACTAATGTGGCTCAGTTTCAGTCTGCTGCTGTTGACCCTGGTTTAGGCACAGAGGAATGTGTTTAACATTTTAGGAAACATGTTCATTTGCTGTGAGAAGTCTCACATCTGTGTGTTCAGTACAGAGCTGTGAAGAGTCAGGACGCTGTTAGCCTAGCTTAGCATAGAGACTGGAAGCAGGGGTAAACAGCTAGCCTGGCTCTGTTCTGAAAACACCTGCATTTATCTCACGGATAACGTCAGTATAATTTGTTTAACTTGTTTATTGAATGTGTACATAAATAAAAATGCAAACGTGATTATTTGAGGTTTCAGGGAGAGATATGTGCTGAAACTACAGATGTGAAACTCAACATCAGGAAAGTTTCAGCACGTAGCTGCAACTAAAGCCACAAACTTTCATTTTTGCATTTCTGCTTGTGTACAGGGGGAACAAATGAGATACGTGTTAGTGATAGTAGGCTAGTTTGTCCCTGCTTCCAGTCTTCTCGGAGAGAAAGCAAATTAATATTTCCCAAAATGTTGAACTATTCCTTTAAAACATAACCTCCCTGACTTTGAACTTTGAACACTTGAGCTTTAGTGGTCATCTGTGCATCCTCAGAGTTTCCAGTCATTATCAAAGCCTGAGTTCAGACAGGCCAAGAGCCAACATCAGTGACCAAAGCTGCACAAAGGCTCCATTTACCACCAACCAATGTCATGTTAATACTTACTATGATTATACTATAGTGATACAGTTATTCATACTATGATCTGTTACTACTGTTTCTAATGCACTGCAGGTTGTGGAGTAGATGCTGATTGAATTACACTCACAGTAACAGCGTTAGGAAGGTGAGGACAAAACAGGGTCATGCGACCAAACTGTAACATGAAATTCAAAATGTTTCACCAACAAAACAACATAGTGTAACAGCTTCACTTTACCTGAACGGCCTCAAGGTGACAACTTTCAGTTGTTGCACAGAGGGACACAAAGAACAAATCCACAGAAATGCACAATAATCTAAGATAGTTGCATGAATTTGGAGAGTTCACTAAATATTTCCTGATACATCTGAACTCCTGTTTTTGCCTGTTTGTTTGTTTTTAATGAAACAGCTGCAGAAAGTCTGTGTTGTGTCTGTGTTGTGTTATTAGATATTTTCAAGTATCTTAGTGTGTATGCACTTAAATCCATCTATTTTTGTTATAAAGTGTCATCATTCTGAGACACTGGTTAAAGTATAAGTGGAGTGTGAAGCGGTTTCTAAAATCTGGGTTACACTGAGTTACACTACATCTGGGTGCCTGTCAGGACTGTTATCTGCCTCCTGTGGTGGGTCAGGAGCAGAAGGTGGACTGCAGCTGCTTGAAGGCCGCTTGTCTCTGCTTTTTCTCTACGTCTTGTCTCTTGCGTTCTTCTTTTTCCTCCCGGATCTCAGCCTCAAACTTGCTGCCCAGAGACAGAGCCTGCATCTGTTGACGCACAAAAAGACAGTGTGTTTTAGTTGTCCTGAAAGCCAAAGGAACTACGCTTTTATTTTGTCAGAGAGCGGCTTCTTGTTTGGACATGAGATGCAGAAACTGTAGACAGAAAGCACTTTCATCCTGGACACTCTGTAGACACACGTCCACCTCAGCACAACTTGACGATGAAGCTTTTGATTTTTGATTGGTGAATGTTTCGTACGTTACATGGACTGGTGTGACCCATGTTATCTAAGAGGATTACAAAGTGGTCAGAAAACTAAGTGAATTATGTGGTTTTATAAATGTGTCTTAAAATCTATTTTAACTCATAACACACATTTCATTGTGTTGTTCATTTTAATGTGTCCATGTTGACGACATCATTCACACATTCACAGTGTAGGTTGGAAAACGTTTACATTTGTCTTTTGACATTCTCACGTACTTTTTCATGGCACTGCAGAGTCATTATTCTGTTACGGGTCCAGTTAAAGACAGGGGATCTTTGTCTCTTTCCAGATACTCAGTGTTTAACTCATACATCTAAAGTGGAAATGTAAAATGATATTTTTTTTTGTTTTACTAAGTCTGTGTCTTCCACTGCTGGTTTGTCTCTGGCAGTGATGTAGTGAGTAAAATGTTCCCATGAATCAGAGAACATGGCCTTAAAGAAGCCGAGGTCAAACTACGGTCAGTGTCAGTATGTGAAAACCCACAGTACAAGCTGTCATCATACCTTGGCTTCAAAGAAGTCTTTGGCCCCCATCACTCCCTCAGTGGACACGTTGATCTCCGACAGTCTAGCCAGAGCCATCAGACCACTCTCCTCCTGCAGCTCTCCAGCTGCTGCTCTGCGGAAGATCAGCAGGAACTGCAGGAAGAAGGTTCGAACACAGTCACACGTTTTCTTGCTGTGTTCGTGCCACAAACTGTAAATGTCAACTCGGTTTGCAATTCACCACTCTTCAGCGTCATCCTTAATCCTCTGCTCGCCCATGAACAGAGCACGGTTTCCCACCTGTATTCTACTCCTCCAACACCTGCAGGCGGGTGATGCACTGAGTCACGTCAGAAGGAGAAGCTCACCGAGGAGGAGGAAGAGGAGCAGTTATGCTTCACTCTGTTTTTTTTTTTTTTTTTTGTTCCTTTAGTTCTGATACAGTCAGTAGAAGTACTCTTTGTACTGTACTACTACACCAGATGGGAAACAGACCGAGATAATCAGCACATTGTACATTATATGCTGTATATTGTACATACTCAAATATAATTGCACTTCTATAAAAGAACATCCACAGATGAAGTCACATGTTGTTAACTTCTGCTGTGTTGGTGCGTACCATTCATCTCTCTCTTTATTCAGGAATTATTCATCACCTCCTCCTCACACAGCTGCACACATTAACATCTCAACCTGTTACATAAAAGTGTAAAAACAAGCTACACTGATGGTAAATGTCAGTGTTTTCACACACACACACACACACACACACACACACACACACACACACACACACACACACACACACACACACACACACACCATGAGGGCCTCCTACCTCCAGGGTTACATATGTGGGTTTATTATATGGGTGATTCATTAAATATGATAAAGATTATGTGGGGCGAGTCATTAAATATGACTCGCCCCACATGTATGAAATGACTTGTGGTATGACTGAAGTCCACACAGTCCAGTACCAGCACGCAGCAGTCCGTCCTGAGGTCTCACCTCTCTGAAGCTCAGTTTGCCATCAAAGTCTTCATCCACCTCTTTGATCATGTTCTTGAGGCCCAGGTGGGTCTGTGGAGCTCCCAGCTTCTCCATCATCAGCTTCAGCTCCATCAGGTCAATGAAGCCGTCCTTCCCAGTGTCATACCTACAAAGCACAAACCCACACAGCGTCAGGTCCAGCAGGGCTAGGAGCTTGATGACAGCCAACACAACACAGTAGTAACTCATATAGTCTTTATGTTTTCATGGTCTGTCACTGTAACAAAACTCACACACACTCTTATGGACAGGGGCAGGGCACTGCTTTAACATTTGTTGATACTGGTATCAATACTTTATCTACAAAACCAGTAACCCAAGGATAACTGACCTGGGTTTTGGTGTTAAAACCAGTCCATGGAAAGTCTACATGAACCTGATGTGCATTTGGTAAATCAAATGAGAAATCTACCAATTAACCAGTCAGCCTCAAACACACATCGCTCTCCACACAACAGGAACCTGATCCACCTAATCAGAAATATAATTAGTACCTGACCCAACCTGGGACCTGAGTCTGTAGTGCCAATACTTTTTTCTTTTTTTTTTAATAAAACTAAGAAATGAAGTTAGAACAAAGATAAGGAAACACCTGTTCAAAGAAAAAGTTAACAAGGCTGAAGCTGAACTCTTAGACTTTAGACACACATTTGAAAACAAGTCACAGAACCACAAATTTCATCGTACACCAGAGGCTGCAGCTGATAAACATTCAGAGACAAAAACCGAGGGAAACAAAACATTTCAAACATTTCAAAGTTCAATACACAACCAGATTCTGGGATTTGATCAATGTATTCTTTGTTGCTCCCACTTTTCCTCAGTCTACAACATCATGCTGAATTCCACACACACAAAAAAACCCTTAGCTCCAGCTTGTGGCTCCAGTCTGAGATAATGAGACCTGAGACCGCTGCTGGAGCTGTTACCATGGGTTTCTCCCTCTGTCACTGCCCCACATTAGGACAAAACAGCACATCTAGGAGGCAGAATACCAGCCATGACCATGTGACTGTGAGAGACTCCAGCAGCCAACCAGACAGCTGTTATCACAGAGACTTATGTGTGATAGGAAGAGTATTTATAGACGCTTTCAGCAGTGTGTGTGTGTGTGTGTGAATAATACATACTAACGTATTAGGCTTCTAACCCCAGAGTGAGACTAATCTGTTCAGGCCAGAGCCTAAAGCCATTGTTTGATTCCAGTCCCTCAGAGGGCCATGAGGACCTCCTCCCTCCATGTCCTCTGTTTGAAAACTGCCACCAGGACCTTCTCCTAGCAGCAGTACCTCACGGTGTGGGGCTGGCATTGTTTTTCACCTTGTGAGTCTGTGTGTGTGTGTGTGTGTCTGTGTGTCGTCATGAGGTGGTTTTGAGTACTTTGGCAGCAGTTTGTATGTCTGTCTGTGTGGCTGAGATCAAAATGAAGGCAGAGTTCAAAGATCACAGTCGCATCTGAAAATGCAGACCCCAGAACCTAAGGACCAGGGACCCACCAATCCAACCCACTGGACTGATACAGACATTATTAAGTGGATCAGATATTGATACCAATCCACATTAAATAGTGTTTTCCACTCTGCAGTGCAGAGTTACACTGTAATTAGGGATGTCCCTGTCAAGATTTTGGTTCCTGATCCTGATGCTTTAATAGTGGGTCTGATACCATTCTTGTACTGACCTAAATGTTGATGAAATCTGTATCTGACACACTTAAATATGAGCTGCTCTTTGCTAATAAGAGAGGAGAGATAACAGATTAGTAACTGATGACCCATTCCAAAGAAAGGAAAAACTGAGACCAAGGAAGCTAGCACACAGACTCCTCAGGGCTATTCCTGTTCTAACAGAAAATGGGAGCCCTTGGTTTGTAGCCCTGTCGCTAAAATACAAGCTCTTGTAGCAGCAAACAGATAGCTATAGCTATTGCTGAGGTGAGCAGCTACACGTGCATGTGGGGCTTGTTGTTTCATGTAGCACAGGAGAGTAGTGTTCTGGGAAATGTGAGAGACTCAACTATCAAAGAAAAATCTGAAAAAATCAGTTGCAAAAGCTTCTGATAGAACAGGAGTACAGACTTTCGGTCAGTGGAGGTGTGTGGGAAAAGCTTCTTCGAGACAAAAACCAAATTTCACAAGTTTTAAAAATGATTGATAAATTCTCTACTGAGCCGACCAGATGATATAATACTATCATAAAAAAAAAACATCTGAAGAATGCATGAATGGAAAGCAAATATCATCTGATCTAATCTTAGGTAAGGTCAGAGAAACACTGTGGTCAGTGTGGTGCAGGTTGTGGTCTTGGTTAAATACTGAATCAGCCAATGAGGACTTGAAGCACACAGTGTGACGTGAACCCCAGTCAACCCTCTGAAAGCCATGTATATTTTTTGTTCTCTTCACTTTGTGAACATCACACCAGAAAGACACTGTGGCAGAAACACACAGCAGCATTACAGCCCTCAGGCTTATGGAGGGACCTTTTGTTGCAAGCATCCACACACACACACACACACACACACACACACACACACACACACACACACGCAAACACAAACAAAGCAGTGTTCATCTAATTAGTGTGTATCTGACAACTGCAGTTTGTATCAGCAGTGTGACAACTGCACCAACAGCTGATCATCAGCCTGCTGCACAGCCATGATTCCCTGTAGAATTAACTAGTTGCATTTAGTTCCATTTAACTAACTCTAGGTGGAATCACTGAAAGTAATCACAAGTCCCCACTCATCTGCATTATGTACTGATTCCAGCCGGGGCGGGGGGCTGGGGGTGGGCTGGTTCCTTTCCTGGCCCTAGCATTCCAGTCCTGGGAACACAAAGGCCCCTGTGGACTAGTTTAGCTCTTCTTTGTGGGAGCACAGGAATGCCAGAGGCATGCTGAAGCAGGGTGTTCCCCTGCTGCCATCTGACCATGAGCACAACAGCCATCACTGTCATGGGCACACAGTCAGTGCCTACCAACAGCCAGCTACAGGATGATGATGGTGCTACACTGATAACACAGGTCCCACCTGGATATAACTTCTACCAGTCAAACAGGCAGCTTGGAGGAAGTAGGGCAATTGTTTATTTTTCCAAATAGTTTTCCCTGCACTACAGACTTTGGTCATTGTGCTGAAGGCCAAATCAACAGTACAGATATCTGCGGAACTGTTTTCTGTTATCATATCCTGGATGATCCTGAATGGCCACTCAATACATCCGTATTAATAACTGCAGACACAGTGGATGAAACGAAGTCACAGGAATAGGACTATCAAAGCATTTTGAGCCTGACCCATAGGGGGAACCACAAACACCAAAACAAAACAAAACAAAACATGTAAATCAAAACCTGGTGGACAGAATCTCCCCAAGTCTGGTGCACATCCTCTGGAGGCAAGTATTAACCAAGACCTGAAGAGTCATGTTGATTGATGAACATGTGGTCTTAATTGCCGTGAGCTGGAACAACCTAGAGACAAGAACCTTGGCACCACAACTATTAATGATGTGCCAATACTTCACAAAAAATATGGCACTAATCAGCCTGATGGTGGCACTGTAATTAAGTCTCAAAAATGCAGCGTTGGAAAGGCCACACCCTTGACACACAAGTGGATCTGTGGCTGTGGGCCACCTACTGCCCCCATTTGTCTCATTAAATATTATTATTAGTCCCATTAAGTCTTAATATCATTAGTGTTACTATTATTGTCAGTCTTGTTATTTGCCCTATTACTAAATCTATTATTGTCTTATTATTACTATTATCATGTGGAACCTGCACTGTGCACACAACCAGGAATGAAGGTTAAGGAATGATCAGAAAGAGCAAGGGAGAAAAAAAAAAGCATAAGTAACAATGTTGAGTATTTAAGAAAAAAACCAAACAAATGGAAATCTATCAGTAAGAAAAAGCAGGAGCCACTAAAATACTTTAATGGAGCGGGACGGCTAAAAAAAATATACTGTGCACAGGCAAAACTAGCACACAGAACACTGAGGGTAAGAAACTGAGCCACATATTATATCAGTCGAGGTTTAGTCGTTCGTGTCAGAGGGAGGCGATGCCACATTGCCTGCAACAATCTGGACTGAGCCTCATTGTTCAGTCTCTTCCTTGTTAGTAATAGATGGCTGAGCTTTTGGCACGAGGGACCACACTGCTCCTGCTAGTGTTCTTCTCTATCTCCTGCACTACGATCCCTTCAGCTCAGCTCAGCTCAGCTCAGCTCACACAGCTCTCTCATACAGTACAAAAAGCAGCACACTGCAGTTTGATAATGCAGGGTGAAAGATGCTCTTATTGCTCAATGACCTGAAAACACTAATCCATCTGAAAGCTCTATTTGACTTTGGAGCATGAGTCAGGATACATAGGCCAACGTGACAATACTCCAAACTTGCTCTCAACAATTCAAAAAGTCTATCATATTAATAGAATCATGGTGATATTCATTACAGCCTGATAAAGTGTTGAAAAGCTCTCTGAGCTGGGAAAGTGGGTCAGCAGGCGGCGGACGCCCCCGTGGGAACATGGACTCTGTGAATGGGATCAGTGCGGCAAAAGAAGTGAGACCAAAGAGATCCGAGATGTGCCGGGGGAACTCAATCTCATCCAGGACAAAGACGTTTGGAGATTCAGGACCAGGCAGTGCTAGGGATGGAGCGGCTGGTCAACACTGCTATTTCACAGACCCTGCTACAACCCCAGCTCCAGACCCTCCAACACAGACAGTAATATTCAGTGAGAGTCCAAACAATGAGGACAGCCTTAGGAAAGGACAGTCACAGTCACCACGTCAACGCTAACGGGACAAAGGTCAAGAAGCCTGAGGGCCCTAGATATCGCAACCGCCAGTCAGATCTTTTCTTTTACTGACCGCTGACGTTGTGGATTCAACTGAAGCACCAGTGTAGAACACAGACAGTGCACAGGTGAATGAGAGGCAAAAATTCACAAGCACAAGTGCAGCCTATTTACCTTTTACTTTGGACGCAGTGATGCTTTCAGCTAAACGCCAACATCAGCATGCTAACAACACTAATATTCTGATGTTTAGCACCTTTAATGTTTACTGTCTAAGTTTAGCACGTCAGCATGCATCATCATTCACTGCCTGCTCTCTGATATCTCCTAATGTACAGGAAACGCAAATGTTGGCATAAAAGCAGCCTTTAGTTCATATAATAGATGAGCGTATATTTGACTTTACACACACATACTGCGACAACAATATCACTCAGATAAAACTTCTTCTTCCATAATTATTAATGTCATCGCGAGATTTCAGAGCGAGACTTCTGTTACATGTTAGACACACGTCTGTCCCTGCAGGAATCCTGTCCTTAATGTCGTCCTACACTCATAATAACAATCTGAATCTGTCAGTGGCAAGACAAGCGTTCACATCATCGTGGGCGTACTATGCTGCAGACAAATGCCGGTTGTGATTACACTGCAGTTGTTGTGCAGCTGCTGTTTATGGCGTTCTCGCTCAGTATTGGACAGATTCCAAACATTTTTGTCTCTATCAGGGCCGACATTTTGCAACACCAGAATCATACTTTTAAGATTTGTCCACACTTTAAAAATCTGTCTCCAGGAAAAGCTGCAGGAAGAGATAAAGTTCTGAAGGAGAAAAAAATAAACTGTGTTTATCTTTATGCTCCTATATACCCTCGGCAGGAGGGTCCCCCATATGAGCCAGGTTCTGCTCAAGGTTTCTTCCTGTTAAAAGGGAGTTTTTCCTTGCCGCTGTTGCCCTAAGTGCTGATCTGGGGTCAGACTCTGGGTCTCTGTGAAGCGCTTTGAGACAATTTGATTGTGGAAGGCGCTACATAAATAAAATTGAATTGAATTGAATTGAATTGAAATATGCTGACAAGACTCTGAATGCAAGGCCTGCAGTGCTATGTTTGCTCCCAGCAGTAAATGAAGGGAGCAAACAGCCATGCCAAGTTCAAGACAGAGTTCTCATGGGTCTTGTTCCAAACTGAGGGTAAGGTGGATCAATGCTGACAGGCTTACAGTTGGAGTGCTCCTCCATCAGTGCTGCCTCAAAACTTATGTTGCCACACTGAAATAAGTGTCACCCGTACAGATGTGTGAGGACCTTATGCATCTGGAAGAAGCTTGGAGTGGAACCACTGCTCCTTTACATTAGAAGGGAGCCAGTTAAGGTGGTTTCCAGCTGACGTTCTAGTAAATTTACTATGACATGAACGGTACAATCATTTATTACTGATTCTCCTCCTTTCACACAATTCCTGCTCTTCATCCAGCTGTTCTGTAATAACTGCTTGTCCCTGTGCCAGATGAAATAACATCATATAGATGTTTAAAATTTCTGACCAACTCACATAACCTCTCCTCAAAAAGTTCCACCATTTTTTAAAAAATTTCTTCATCATCTCCTGTGATCATGTCTCGCTTGAACTATTGTCCCCAGCATGTCCTGTGGTACCGCTCCATTTTGTCCCTATCTGTAAACATAAGAGGGAGCCATAAACCGTCCATCTTCAGCCTGTCAATGCTGCGGCAGAGTTCACTGAGTCCAAGATAGAGCTTGGAGTGGTGGGTGAGAGCAGAGATCAGTCATGATGGAATCAAGGAGAGGTAACAAAAAAACTCATCTGTCCACTGATAAGCTCTGCACTTGATAATCAAGAGAAGAAACAAACGTGCTAATTTAATCACTACACTATCTGTAGCCTTATGAAGAGCACAAAACTAAGAACTGTATCTTGCAATGTGATAATCAGGTCAAAGTACAGACACAGATGTGATTATAAGGAACAGAGACAGAACCGCAGCACTCTGAACAAAACACTGCAGTTAGAACATGGAGGTAAAATACAATAATTACATGGAATCAAACTAATAACTGAAAATCACTAACAGTTATCAAACGTGATAGAAACCACACACAAATATTTAAAATAAAAGCTAATATTGACAGATAGTCAGCTCTTCCCATATCTCTGTGGGATGGAGTGAACACAGTAAAGATGAATATCCTTCCTACTGTCAGCTACAGTCTATGAAGACTTGCATTAAATCATCTCCACCTTTATATGACAGGGGAAAAAGGCAAGATGTTTATTCTTAAGCAAATGTAGTTCAAACAGAGATGGTGGTCTACAGCTTCCAAACTCCATTCACTGATATCTTGTCTGGAAAAAAGAAGATTATACTGTGGCAGAACTCTAATAGAACAGGAAATTAAAAAGTCATAAAATAGAATAAATGGAAAGGCAATGGAAGTATTAAGAACTGTCACATCTTTTCTAATAACTGCTTTAAAACCTTTCATGAACTCATCACTAAACATAAACTTCCAAAGAGTAAATCGTCAACATCTCCTCTGTGACATTTCACCCTGCTTCTGACATGTTACAAACCAAATAATTCAGTGATAAATCCCTAAGAACCACCTTCCTCCATCACTAAAACCATCTACAGAAGCCACTCTAAGCGTGACAGTGAGGAGAAGGAGACCGCGGGTCACAAACAGCTGACTTCACTCTGATCACTGATGAGCACGAGCCTTTCACTGACGTACAGTGCGTGGCCCGCTACCCTGTCCGCATACTTTAGGCCAGTTGTGCGTTGTTGGTAAATCTAAAGGCCTCGGTTTGACAGGAGGTGGTCAGAGCTGGGATCAGGTCACACACTGATGGACACGATGAGGGAGCAGCTGAGAGTGAGCAGTGGCAGGAGGCTTCACGTCAGCAGCAGCAGCCTAATCTCATCATGAGCCTCCAATCCCCTCACCGCCAGTGAACATGTCGGACCGCTGCGAACCGACGACTGTACACGGACGAACAAAAGAGCCGTGAGCTCCGGTCTTACCGTCTGAACATCGCCTCCATGTCCTTAATCTGTTTGCGGGAGAACTCCTTGAACTCCGTGTAGGGGTTGAAGACGCGGGTCGGTCGAGGTGCAGCATTGCCCTCGTTGATGTCCATCCTGCGGGTCAGTTTGGCGGACAGCTCGGAGGACGAGTCGCCGCAAGGTGCCTCGGTCTCCTGTGGTTTGGGTCGAACCGGGCTCCGCTCGGGCTCCGGCTTCGGCTCTGTCTCCTCCGTAGCGGCCAGTCGAGACTGCAGCTTCCGAGCAAGCTCTTCAGATGCCATGCTGCAGGTGGGACACTGCTCCCTGAGGCGGTAAGAACGAATGATGCCTGACAGCCGCTTCAAGTACCAATGTCTAGCTGCCTGAGAGACGCCCCCAATACACACCAGAGCCTCCGGTCGCACTCTTTCAGAATAAGAGGGTCATCCCTACGCAGCTACAATCCCGGCTCTTTCCTGAGGAGGGCTCCACAGTAGAGGCGGTTCCACATTTGTGATTACTGTATTATTCACATAGGGCAGACCTGGGCATTTTGCGTGCTGTAAACGAAAACTAGTTCATGCCATGCACACTGTGCCGCTTTTATTTTGAAAGTGTGACTTTTATTTACGTACGGACGCATGTGCAGGTGAATGCCTACCGATAGACCCTCAAAATGTCAGCTCATGCCAAAAAAAAAAAAAAAAAAAGAAAATTGATACCGAATACCGCATTTTTAACAAGGCATCGACTGCAAAATATTTTTTACAGAAGTCAAAGGAAAAGCTGCGTGCTTTGTTTGTGGTGTGCAGGTCGCTGTGTCCAAAGACTATAATTGAAATCGGCACTACGCGACCAAACATGCAGAAAAATACAAGAATTTGTCTGATGAAGAGCGGCAGCTGTCCTTCGCATATCCACCTCAGACTTTCAGCTAGTTTTCAGTGCATTTGTTAAAGCCCAAAACAGACTTGATTTTTCTCACTGAATGAGAAAAGCAAACTGAAAGACATCTAAAGCATTTATTGCTTTTTGTATTAAGTTAATTAATTGCTTACATTTGCAAAACAGCTATTCAGTATTTCAGAGTTATGTGTTAAAAATGAAATACTGATGTAATCATTGTTTTCCTGTTTATGACTTGTATTTTTGACTTACTCCACTATTTTATATCTTTACTGTAATAGAATATCCTTAGTGTTTTGATTACAGTAGCATAATCAAAATGATATAATTTACTGCTCTTTACAGTTAGAAGAAATTAATATTGAGCATACTTAAGTAAAGGTTATTGTTGGTCCAGCCCTCTTGCACAGCTCAGGTTTCTCATGTGGCCCTTTGGAAAAAATGATTGCCCACCCCTGACATAGGGCATACTGGTAAGAAAACGGCAATGTTAGATTTATGCAATGGTAATAAATATTCCTATTGAACGATGAGGTGTACTTGGTTTTGGTCAGTGCAGCCTCATGCCTTCCTGTAAGACTGTCAACATGGTTTTCTCTGGAACACGGAATAAAGATTTTAAGTTGTATCATGCTGTCCAGTTAATCTGGCTGCATATTGTATGAAACGACAGTCATCATTTATCATCAGTGCCTAACTGTAATCTGCAGCCTGCAGAGCTCAGAGACAGGACTGAGTGGAGGAACAGATCTGCAGAAGCCTACAAACAAATGTATGCTGCATTGGAGGTTCCCAAGAGCACAAGAGCAATCAGTGGAGAAGGGCCTTGGTAAGAGAGGTGAGCAAGAGCCTTTTGACCTGACTGGCTGAGCTCCAGAGATCCTGTGGGAAGATGGGAAAAACCTCCAGAAAAACAACGATCACTGCAGCACTACACTGGTCTGGGCTTTATGGCAGAGCGGCCAGAGGAAGCCTCTCCTCAGTGAAAGACACATGGAAGCTGTAAAAAGCACCTAAAGGACTCTCAGACTGAGAAACAACATTCTCTGGTCTGATGAAACCCAGATTGAACTGTTTGGAGGAAACCAGGCATCACCTGCTCAGTACCATTCCATGATCCTTAATGAAAACCTGGTCCAGAGAACTTAGGACCTCAGACTGGGTTGAAGGTTCACCTTCCTGCAGGACACTGACCCTAAGCATAAAGCCAAGACAACACAGTAGTGGCTGAGGGACAACTCTGTGAATGTCTGAGTGACCCAGCCACAGATCTGACTTGAACCCAGTGGAACATCTCTGGCCTGAAAATGATTGTCCACGACTGTCCCAATCCAACCCCATATGTGTGTCTATTCATATGTGTATATATGTACATAACGTATGAATATTTAGCACATATTTAATCTGTATATATAGCTATATTTAATTTGCTTTCATCTTATGATGTAATCTTTTCTTCTTTTGTCATTTATATCCTCTTATGAAACACTGAATTTTTCTTCCAGGATGGAATGTGTTCCATCCTTTCTACATACAGCCTGGATTCACCTGACTTCTCAGCTGTTTGCTTGACCGTGCGTCAAGTTACTTTTAAGTACTGTCGAACGACTGAGGTGACTATTTTATTCTGAAAATGCTGATGATGTGTCATGGCCATAGACCGTATAAAAAATGTGTTATGGCACACTGAGGCAAACTATCCTGAAACATTTCCGTTTTTACTATGCAGCCTTCAAAATAAAGGAAGTTCAAAATTAATTATAACCACGTATTCGTATACCATTCAACCACGACAACATTAATTGGTTTTAAACTTGTGGCTGATTGTCAAGTATTGTCATAGGAGAACGCCTTTACTCATTGTGTTATTATACAGGGTTCCCGCGGGGTCTTAAAAAGTCTTAAAAGTCTTGAATTTACAAATCAGCATTCAATACCTTAAAAAAGTCTTAAAATGTATTCAATTTGATATCATAGGTCTTAAATTATATTGACATAAGCTCGCTCGTTGTATTTAAATGTGTGGGAAATCATCAAATAACGTCATTTCCACCTGTTCCAACCTGACAATTTGTGTTGAAGTTAGCAGCAAGGTGTGGCTCACTCTGCAGCCCGCCATTGGATGTGATCACAGAATAACGGCCCAACAGTGACGTCGATGTTCCGAACACTGATGAGCTCGCGGGCTCGGCAACACTGCGAGAAGAAAGTAGAAACATGGGGAAGTGCAAGTTTAACAGTTTGTGGTTAGAGAAAAGGTAATTCTCATCCTGGTTGACGCCGGTGGAAGGGAATGTGTTTGAGGTTCGCAGCACCTTATGCAAGAAAACGATTAAATTAGGGACAATGGGACTCAAGGCGTTGGAGTCAAAACACGTCAAAACACTGAGCTCAGGTAAAAGTTATACAGCAAACTCCTGCCGTCTCTGCCATGCTTGACTCTGTCAGGACCATCAGCTAGCCTGTTAGCCTCTCAGCACCAGCTAGCATCACATGGGAGGGCGGCACAACCACGTAAAAAAACGAAAAAAACAAAAACAAATCTGCGCCGGTAAGCAGTTTCAAATCTAAAGTTGATCAAGTCGTACTTGAGGTCAACCATGTCTCAGTCAACCATGTCTCACTGGCCTTGCTGTAGTCAGTATCAATCACTCAATAGGGGAGCAGATTTCGCATGATGACATTATTGATGATTTTGCATCAAGGAAGACTAGAAAGGTCAGGTTTTATTTTTAGTTTTTGTTTGCTGCTCTTAGTGCAATAGTGTTATAGTTAGATTTCCTTTAGTGTGTTTTCATTTGTGTGATGAAGGATTTGTGCTATTCAGAATATTTATTCTCTATTTTGTCTATTATTCTTTGATTTTTTATTATTGTAAAATAATAAATGCATATGTTTATATTTTATATTATTGTTATTTTGCCACTTGTGTATATAGGGTATATTTATTTAATTTGTGATAACTTTAATTTCTAAATAGTTTTAGCAATGTTGGAGTTGGAGACTATTATAATATAAATATTGTTATAATAAAACATGGATGTTTGTGGGTTAGGGGTTGGGTTCAAGTGATCTTGAAAAGGTCTTAAAAAGTCTTCAATTTAACTTGTAGAAATCTGTAGGAACCGTTATAAGTAATCGTGCTTTTATTTTGTACTGTGTAATAACTACCGGATGTGGCGTTATGCATGTGCCGCGCCAGTTTTATTATGGAGCTGTTAGCATCCAAGAAGAAGTGACGGTCATGTTTATTTTCCCCTTCACAACCTGTTCAAGAAACTGAATAAATATGCCTAAAGGCTAAAGGTGACATGGACGTTTACTTACTTTTCACACGCAAGATAAAGATTGCGCACACTGCCTAACACTGATAATATTACGACTTTAAAAATAGTTAAAATATACATGTAATGTATGTTTTCACAGAGCACAGGATTAAGATATTTTACAACAACATTCGTGTGTGGTAAAATACATCATATACGTTAACAGCTCTTTAACTGTACGCTGACAATACACTGGTAGACTCCACAGCTCATTCTCTAAAATAACAGCTTTACATAGTCAGTACTGCTCATTAAGATTTAATGCTCACCGTTACTGAGACATACGTCATTGGATGTACTCTGTTAGTGTCACTTCCTTCAATAGCTGTATGAAGTGAAAGTATAGCGGGCAGTCTAGGCACTCTGGGTTCACAGAGATTCCTCTTTTATTGTGAAACAGTCGCCCGGGAGTTTCCCGCCTGGGTAGCGGAACACAGTGTGGACAGCTGACAGAGGACACTGTTGATTCACCAGTACAGACATGCAGCAGTAGAAGAGAGGAACGCGCAGTGAATGGACAGTGAAGGGAGTTCACCTCACACGGGACAGGGACCCAGCACGGTAAGACTTGGATTCGAAGCTTTTCCCCGCTCCCTCCGTACTGTGCCAGTGTCCGGACACTGACATGGTACGGGGGCACTGACACAGTACGTGACCATACGGTACCGTTAAGCCTTAGTTATACTCCGGAAGCGCGGACACGCACACGGAGTTTATATGCTTCGGCTCGTCCGCGAGGGTCTGCTAGGTTCTGAGTGTTCATCATCGGCGGCTGTATGCGAGATTGTCATTGACGACCCTTATTCTACAAGTGTGCTAACTGTACTCTTTATAGTCCACGCAGATTAGAAAGTGGTAGAAACAGCTGTGTTCGTGGTGTGCTCAGCTGTCAGCTGCACAAGAAGGAGAATAATTAAGGCCTAACACTGTAGCCTTAGGCTGGCGTTGTACTTTTTACATCCATGAGTATGCAAAGGTTCAATAGGGTCCTCAGAGGGTCACCAGTTTGCTTTGTGTCATGACCACTACTCTTCAAGGTCACCAACTGCACATGGTCTGCACCAAGCGGACTTTAAAATAGAACATTAAGGACAGTGCGTCCATGGTGTCTGCAGATATTTGAGTGTGTGAGGAAATATAATTGAGTCTGCCCTTACTGTGGCAGACTGGAAATGGATAGGTGATCTGCTTCTCACTGGACTCGGATCAGACTGAGCTGTCCATCCAACAGCCAGCATCACTACCCTCGGCTGTCATTGACAGGCTTACAGAAATGCAAATACGGCAGCATTAACACAGGTCTTCATGTGTTCTGGGTGTGATCCACTTCTTTGGTATCAGTACTGTTGACTGGAGTATTAGTTCTCAGAACAAGACTAGGTATCTGTAATGTCAAAACTGTAGGGACTGATCTGCTCCCCCATACCAGCCTGTGTATACAGTCTACAGTGGACTGGAGTAGTGTTGGGTCAGTGTACCATTTTTCAAACTTTGATATTAAGCCAAACACCAAACCGGACCAGTGACTCAGCAGACGCCACTGAGTGGAACAAAATGAGACTGAGGGAGCTCATGAATGAGAGTGTAACAACTCCAGTCCGCTTTGTGGCAGTAATGCACCTCTAAGCTGGTTTGCCAACCCCCCAATAAACAACAAATAAGCAGAAGAATCAGCAGAGAGTGAAGCACCACGTTTTGATTTTCCTTAGTCTGTCATAGTGACAAACGTTGGTTCAGCGGCCTAAAACTGGTTTAAGCTCCTACACCAGACCTGACCTGAACTCCAGACTGGAGCAGTGTTCCTCACTGAATGACGGACCCATCACAATACAGAGTTACAGGCTGCCACACTAAAATGTTCCCATGGCCCAGCGCTGTTCATGGGTGTTTGGGAAACATCCCTGCAAACATAATGATCCAGATCACCTTCTGTCCAGGAGTTGTTGATACACCTTTAACTTGACCACAGAGTTGGACGAGCAGACCAACCTAACGCTGACAGTGGCCGTCCACAAACTGACCCCTGATCTCCATGAGCTGCTAGTATAGAATTAGACACTTTTTCTGAGGCATTACAAAGGGATGCCAGCTATTTCTACAAGGTTCAGGTTCTCACCAAAACACACTGTGTTACTTAGTTAGCATTCTTCCTCTTCCCTGACCACGCTGGAGCATTGCAGCATTTTTACAGATTATTGGCAACATGTTCATAATCTTACTGCGTGCTCTTACATGTCCTTGTGCAATGTGGTGTGCACGAGACACAAGACAAAAACAAAACATCGCAGCAGTGGTCAAAAACTCCACAGGGTACCTGTAAGTTGCTCCAGTTGCCTAACTCTGTGTTCTAACTGTTATTCACAGAACACACCCTGACAGGCAGAGGCTGCAGAACAGAAGAATGAGCTCACTACACAGGTCAGTGACAAACTGTTATTGATACTGAGACTCAAATGTCCGTCTGATGACTGAGAATATGAGATGTTAAACAGTTGGGTGTAGTTGCAGGCTCAGCAGACCACACCCCTGAGCACACTCAGCCCTGATGTTGGTGGTGTGGAGGAGTGTTGCACATATGAGGTGTCCTTTTCCTCACAGGAGGCTGTCATCTGAATCTGATGACCTTAGTTTCCATCATAGTGTATGCACACATATGTTTCAGGGCTGTGGGATATGACCAAACCAAGCACCTTTTCTGTAAATGTAATGAATAAATAGTCTATACAAAGTGACCACAGAGACCTGTTTCTTATTACATTTTGAAAAACACAAACAATCAACAAAATAAAAGATACTTACATGATTATTTTTTGTTTTTTTATTTAGAACATTTGTGCATATTTTCAATTGAGCATGTAACAAAATATAAAATATAATTATGTAAAATATTAAAAGGTAAATATAGTTTCAAATATAGCTGCAAAGAAAATAAATGTAGCCCTAAAAATATGAATATGGTCAAAAATATCAAAACCAAACATCTAATACGAGCTCCCGGTTTTGTTTTGTCTTGTCTGGTCCTAGTCCTTCCCCTGTTCAGAATTAACCCATACTGGTTGGTCCTGGATGGTTCAGTTACCTGGAAATGAGCTGCGTGACACACCCACAGTACAAGGAAATGATTAGAAAATCCAGCACTGCACAAACTGACTTCCAAAAACACTGAAGACTATCAAGACTTGAGTCTTGAGATAGGCCTAGTGCCAGCAGGGCTTGGCTATCATGATGTTTGATTGTAATTCTGATGAGCATAATAGCTATACTCCCCTATCATTTTTCCTACATGCTCTCACAAGTCCAATGTAATTGTCAGCTCTTACAGAGTAACACTCTCAGATGCATGTTTCTGAAAAGTTAATCTGTCAGCAGGTCTGACAGATGAGTAAAGTGTTTTATACCACTAAACAACCATTAACGTTATAACAGTACAATCAAAGGTAGTAAAAAAGAAGCAGGTACATGTGGAATATTAGCTTCTTTTTATTTTCTAAAGAAATGCTGGGTGCTTTCTGAGAAAGAGGCACTTATCATATTCATAACCCCACTGCAGTCCGTATACTGCCATTCAAAGACTTCTCAGTAACCAGTCTTGCGTGTGAATTTTCCAGAACAGCATTAGAGAAGTCCTAGTGTCATCACACGGCATTATCATTAGCCTTTCAGAAATGTCAGTGCCTTAGAGGTATGTCAGTGAACCTGCTGCAGCCTGCAAACAAGCATCTGTTCTCTGCCATTAAACCACTGTGTGAGGCAGGATCAGCTTGAATGACCCACATTGTGAGAAGAGTTGTTGCCTGTGGGATTAAGGTGAACTCACTTCTGTGAATTTACATTCTGAAAAGACTCTGGACAATTCTGACTGAACCAGTCTGTGTGGTATGTTGTGTTTTCAGACAGCTGAGTCAGCTGCTCACGGTATGGAGCTGGAAGAGGAGTGTGAGTGTTTCTCTCTGCCCAGCCACTGGCTTTCACTTCAGGACCTTCTGCTCCACAACTTCAGAACCAGGTGACAGTCACAACAACATACTGTTTACGAGCAACACAATCTTTCTGCCGTGTCAAAATACAGTGTTTATTTCCAAACAGCTTCATCCTCCTTGAGCTGTAGCAGTCAAAGGTTGTTGAACAGTGTTGAAAGTGACCATAGTGTATATTTAAGTCAGCAGCAGTGGAAACATTAGTTGTTCTTAAAGGGGCAGTCCAGCAATGTAGAACCCAATCCCATAGTATTTTGGATTAAAAAGAATGGGAACAATCTGCAGTAGAGGCACAGAAATCCTGACTTTTATTTTGTAGTATGGACTAGATCATACACTTTGATTAGACCCTCCCTGCCTGGTAAGTGTTCACAGAGAGTAGTGACAATAGTCTTAAAAACAGCAGCAGTTGTTCTCTTGTTATCATCAGTCACTGTAGTAATCAGTCATGACTGTTGCTGTAGTTTCAAGTGATTCATTTGCTGACACCTGCAGATGCTTTTATCCAAAGCAACTAACGGGTGAGGGCTTCAGTACAGTAGGAGACCTTGGAGTAAGCTCTGAGTTCTTAATCTATTCAATAAAACAATGCGTGAGGACAACAGTTAAAGAATTCATCAGCTTAACTAGGGGATGGTTCAAGGTAAAGCCTGAGCCAGCTCTAACTACATTTTATCAAAGAGGAAAGTTTTCAGCCACCTCTTAAACATGGAGAGGGGGTCTGCCTCCCAGACCCAAACTGGTAGATGATTCCACAGTAGAGGAGCCTGAGAGCTG
>JBBMJY010000026.1:24855163-24881564 GCA_037833715.1 Toxotes lorentzi
AGGGAATGGACAGCTGTGTGGTTGTTTGGCTACCTGCCTGCCTGCGGAAAGGGGAGAGGAAGCATCCATGCACTCACACACACACACACACACACACACACACACACACACACACACACACACACAGAGCAGCAGATGTGTGTGCATGTGTGTGTTTGTGGTAAACAGGTACGCACAGGCAGGCCACAGACTGAAGACCCCCCTCAGTCTCATGTGAAATCCCTGTCTCCTACATCCTGATGGTTTTTGCAGAAGCCTCCCTATAAACATGACAGTTAATGGAGCTCCACCCAGACGGAGCAGCCCTTCACTGACTGCTGGTAACCTTCATGATGCAGCCACCCTCTCTCACACACACACTGATTATGAACATGCACACCCATGGGACACTTTCAGACCAGCCCCAGTTGTTGCTTCCATCTGTCTGTCTGCAGCAACACACACATGCACCTCTAAAGTCTAACATGTCTGCAGTGCCATCACACTGAGCCTGCAGGACTGCTTCACTGTGACCAAAACATGCAAGGATTCCTCGGTGCTTCCAGGCTTCCAGCTGATGAACTGGCACACTAATTATGATTTCTTTATTTCACTCTCAGAGCGTTCCAGCTGTGGCGGTGGATGTGCCATACTGTAGGCTACAGTGTTATGGAGGTAATTAACATAAAGACGCAGGGGAGGCCTGCTTTATAAGGCTTCTTCTTTTTTTTTCTTTTTTTTTTTTTTTGGTAAAAAGCAGATAGTGAAGTTTTTGTGTAGCCTCTCGGCTGTCGATAACACAGAGACACCTGCCTCCACAGAAAATCCATTACATGAAGCAAAACCTCACTATATTGATCCACATTTGACTCGATGCCAAATTCTATTTCATAATGCAGGTTACGATGCAAGGAAAAAAAAAACTGATAACTACAAAGCGACGAGGTCCGGATAGCTGCAGCGGGGACCGGCTCCCAGTTGTCCCATGCAGCAGAAGCTGGAGCCCCGCAGCCCGCTATTCAGCAGAAAGCACCGCTCAACTGCTTTCCCTCCACAATGTTTGCTACCGCTCAGTTAGCGCAGCCTGAAGCCACACAGCTGCAGCACATCACGGACAGTAGCAGGCTGTTGTAGCCTACCAGATGTTACACGGCTCAGGTCACCCACCTTGTCCCACCGTGTCTTGCAGGGAAAAAAATTGAGAACGCATCACCGACTGTGGAAACCCGTTCCCGCATTCACACCGCACGTTTTTTTTCCCGCAACACTTGTAACTTTGCCCCGTATCTCAGCTGGGACTCACCCGGCCATGCCGCTGAAGATCCCGGTGAAAAAAGTCCGTCCTACTCAGTACCATCCACACCTGCAGAGCCACGCCGAGACTGACTGACAGACTGACTGCTAACTGGCTGTCCGCTCCGCGCCGCACTCTCTGCTCTACAACTGCTGCTGCTGCTGCTGCTGGAGGTGCTGCGCGCTCACGACGGGTCCGAGTCGCGCGCAGGGGTGCGCGGGCACAGCGCAACCTGCCGGAGACTCCAGAGATTTTATTTGTCGCTCTGCATTTATTAAATACGTTCATGAAATGAAAGTGTTCATTAGATTCTTAACCGAATGAAGCCTGGATGTTCAGAGGGAGGAAGGGTCCCTGAGGAGACATGGACCTTAACAAATGAGACTGCAGGACATACAGGACTGCTTGCTCCGCTTTACTTTCATCATTCATTCTTATACAAAGACTGTCCATGCATGTTGACTCTGCAGCAATGCAAGCAGAATAAGATGCTATGATAGAGCCACAGTGATAAAAGAAAAAAGAAAAATCCTCCAGACACCCGTTGCAGTCACCTTAATGACAGCTACAGTGAGTTTAACATGAAGTATGTTTCCAATACCCTCCCTCTGAATCATATATTTGTTGTGAGTTCAACAGAATCTGTCGCACGTGATATTATTTAGGACTGTAAGAAACGAAAAACATACATTGGAGAATTTGTTTCAGGCTGTGAAATGTTCCTGAGAGATGTTACAGTAATCACTGCCAACGAGCAGAGTGGCAGCTCCTTTCTCGCAAAGCTTCATTCACTGTCCATGAACTCTGAAAATACAGCAGAAGAGTGCCAAAATGGTGGGAAGGCAGCTGCCAGACTACCCTGACTGTAACAATCCATGTTTCTGCTTGTTATGTTTGCAGGACACCAGCGAGCCCCTCCTCATTAAACAGCTAATGTGGACAATGTGTCCTTAAGTGTCCTTATGTGAGTTCTTGTGATTCATGTACAGCGTAAGTGAACTGGAACAGAACAGAAAAACTGTGCACTAATGTTTATACCTGTAAATGAATCAATTAAAAGCTTAGATTTAGTGTACTTGAAGGTGATTTAGAATTTAACCTAAGCCCCTTTGTCCATTCCACCCTAATGGTTATTGACTGAAACAGAACGCTCCATCTCAGATGTGTCTAAATAAATAATAGACTCTCAGCTGTGCTTAAATACAACAAACTACTGACCGCCCAGTGAACAAATCCTGTACTTCCATCTTAATCTCAGACCACATCAGACTGTTATGTTCCCATGGGAAAAGCCTCTACATCGAAAGCAAAATGGCTTCAGGCTGACGGTATACTTATTTAGCTCTGAATCAGGACCATGGTGCTGGCTTCCTGCAGGAACCTGAACATTTCAGTCCGATGTTCAGAAACACTCCTGCAGGAGGAATACTGACAATAAGCTGTTTGTAAGGTGACAGAGAGTGACGATTTATATTGAAGTCAGTACAGCTTCTTGCGTGTCTTATTTCATGTCTCCTCGGGTTACCCGGAAATCGTTCAAGTCCACCATGATGAAGGACATCTCCATTCCCTTATTTCTGTTCGGGTGGGGGTCCCAGAGGACACATAAAAAACACCATCACTGCAGTCTTTAATCACACTTACACATCTTTTTATTTGTACTTAGTTAGTGATTGGACATTCCAGAGAGAGAGCTGAAGTCTCCCATTCTACTTTTGGAGACTCTAGGAACCACAAGTAAACCTGCATTCTGGGAGCAGGAGTGTTCTCGTGGGGTAATAGAATACTAAGATGGTGTCTGACCATTGAGGGCTTTGTAGGTGAGGAGCAGGATTTTAAATTCTATTCTGGATTTTACAGGGAGTCAATGCAGAGCTACAGGAGAATGCAGGAGAAATATGATCTCTGTTCCTGGTTCCTGTCAGGACTTGAGCTGCAGCATTTGAATCAACTGCAGAGTCTTTAGAGATTTGTTGGGGCAGTCTGATAATAAAGAATTGCATTATTCCAACCTAGAAGTAAAAAAAAGCATGGACACGATTTTCTGCATCTTTTTGAGACAGGATGTGCCTTTGTTTGTTTTATGTGGGAGTTAAAGAACAAATCCTGATCGGAGATAACTCTGAGATTCCTTATGGTGGCACTGGAGGTCAGGACAATGTCATCTAGAGATAAGGTGTCTCTGAGGTGATTGGGGTCAAATACAATAACTTACTATACAATAAATTTTGTCTGAGTTTAATAGCAGAAAACTACAGTTCATCCAGGACATAATCCTTAAGGCATTGTACTGAGCTAAAATGGAGCTGAGCTCACTGATTAGTTTCACCAGCCTTCACTGACAAGTACAATTGGGTATTGTCTGCATAGCAATGCAAGTTTTATGCAGTGCTTCCTAATAATGTTGCCTACGGGAAGCATATATTAGGTGAATAGAACTGAGCCTTGTAGAACACTGAGCCTTGTAGAACCTCATGTCTTTGTTGTGTAAATTTTGTGTACATGGAGGATTCATTGTTAACTTGCACAAACTGAAATGTACCTGACAGGTAAGAGTTAAACCAGCTTGCTTCAGTTCCTTTGATGCCAATTAAATGTTCCACTCTCTGTAACAGGATGTGATGGTCAGTGGTGTCAAATGCAGCACTAAGATTTAACAAGAGTACAGAGATGAGTTCTTTGTCTGATGCAGTTAGAAGGTCATGTGTAACTTTCAGCAGTGCTGTCTCTGTGCTGTGATTCACTCTGAATCCAGACTGAAAATCCTCCAATAAATTATTGTTCTGTAGAAAGTCACACAGCTGATTGGAGGCTGCTTTGTCAAGGATCTTAGAGAGAAAGGGAAGGTTAGATACAGGTCTGTAGTTGGCTGAAAGACCTGGATCAAGAGTCGGCTTTTTAAGAAGAGCTTTAATCACAGCTGCTTTAAAGGACTGTGGTACAGAGACTGTCAATAGAGACAGTTTAATCATATTTAGTAAACGTAAAGTGTTAACTAAGAGGAAAGTTTCCATAAGCAGACTGGTTGGGATAAGGATGTCATCATGGGTTTCCCATTTTGGTCTTGGAGAGTACAAATTTCTAACGGAAAGCCTTGATTACAGTCTGAGAGCGAGGAGTTTGAAAGGCGGTGGCATTTATCAGGCAGTGAAAATTTAATCTAATCTAATGATTATGCAATGTTTTTGGGGCTTGACCCATATCAGGCCTCTGCTGCTCTGATTTAGACCTTTGTGTTTTATTTAGTCTCTGAGTGCTCTCTAACTACTCTGAATTCATGGAACTGGACAAATATTGCTAAAGAGCTCATCCCAGCTCTTGGTGTCAGAGAACACGTAGCATAGATTTAGGGTAGGTACATGCACTCAAAGTTTAAATACACCCCTTTTGTCTCTCTCACCATAGACCCCATCCAGATCCACAAGAGGAACCTCTTCCTATGGTTCAGCCACCTTCCTCAGGAGGAGAGACAGTTTGGAGGTTTCTTCAGCCCAGAGACCATGCATGTGGATCCTCTGATCCTGGAAAGAAAGGCTGAAGAGAGGGCAGGACTCCTCACCTCTCCTCTCGAAACCCAGAGCCTCTCCAGCCACTCTATGACTGTAGAACAGCTGTTTGAGCCCACTGATGCCTGCAGTGAGGGTCGGGGGCTCAATGTGCTGCTGTATGGGTCTGTGGGATCAGGGAAAAGTACGGTGGTCCGAAAGCTGGTGCTGGACTGGTGCACGGGGAAAACCCTGACCCACTTCAAGCTGCTGGTGCCTTTCTCTTGTGAGGACCTCAGCCAGCTGTCAAAGTAAGATATCCCTCTCTGTTACTCATATAGTATGGAGTCATGTCTTATCAGCCATTTCCCCCAGCATCAGTGCATCAGAGCCAATCAACACCTTCTAATGCATCATGATCAGCTGAGGTTTGATAAAGTTCAGTCTCAGATCCAGTTGTTATTATTCATTATATTTTGATTAGCTGGTTCATTTTACTATAAAATTTTAGAATCTAGGGAAAATGCCAGCAACAAGAGTCCATCCACAGCTACACACAGAGGGATGTTACAGTAGGACTACAGAGCATGAAGCCCTCAGTACAAAGATGAAGAAACATCTGAGAGTTCAGTACTGCAGAGACCAGAGGTCCTGGTCTACAGAGATGTGGAAAACAGTCATATGGTCAGTGAGTCGTCCTTCACCATGTTCTCCATTAGTGCCAGTACCAGTGCTTGAGAACAGCACAGGCCTGAATGTTTGACCCCTACAGTGAGGGGATCTAGGGGCTCTGATGTTTTGGAGGGCATTTTGCTGACATGGTTTGGCTCCACTTGTCCTCTTAGAGGGAGGGGTCACTGTAAATCAGTAAATCAATACAAAGGTGTTCTGAGTGATCACCTTTATCCTATGATGAAACATGTCTATGCTGATGGGAGAATAAATGAAAATAAACGTCATCAGATCAGGGAAGTGAGATCCGATCACAAATGGTCTCTTCAGCCTCATGTGGACACATTCTAACATCTTTCTAATGCCAGGTGTGAACTGACGTAGTTAGAGCTGTCCACCTGAGGTCTAAGTGACAAAACCCCTCCCACACAGGGTGGCTTCCTTGAGGGACCTGGTAAGCCGGAAGTACCTCCACCTGAAAAAACACCCCCTGTTGAGTGGGGAGGAAAACCAGGCCAAGGATGTGCTCTTCCTCTTCAACGGGATGGAGAAGATGAAACTGGACTTCCGAATTGGATCCACGGAGCTCTGCAGTGATCCAAACGAGGCGCTGCATCCAGATGTAGTGGTGGTGAACCTGCTGAGGAAGTACCTCCTGCCTGAGGTTAGGGAAAATCCACCATCATTGCAATGTTTTAAAACGTAATCATCTGTGCCAGACTGTCATCTGTTGTTAGGTAATAGTGACGCTGAATCTTGATTTGTTTGTCTTGATTTGTTTCTAGTTTCTGTTATCTTTTACTGGTGGTTATCAAGTTGTCTGCTGTATGTTTCCCAGGCCAGCATCTTGGTTACCACCAGACTGTCTGCCCTGGAACGTATCCCTCAGAAGTATGTGGGTCGATATGCACAGGTTTGCGGCTTCAGTGACCCAGACCGCCAGCGGGCGTATTTCGCCAGCCGCCTACTGCAGCAGAGCTCGGAGACTGCACATGGCCATGACACCCAGGCTCTAATAGAGCTGCTTTACCTGCACCTCCAGAGAGAAAGCCAGCTGGCTGCAGCCTGCTTCCTGCCCTCCTACTGCTGGCTTACATGTGCTACCTTACACTTCCTCCATTTCACCGACACCAACGCACCCATCCGCACGCTGACTGGCATATACACCAGCTTCCTCAGGCTCAACTTCGGGGGCGAGGTGTTGGGCACAGGGACAGGGACAAATGCACCCGCTCATGAGCACCAAAATTCTCTGATGTTATATGTAGTCCGGACGGTTGGTAAACTGGCATTTGACGGTGTGATGTACAAACGAACATCATTCTCAGAGAAGGAGCTGGAGCAGTGGATCGGAGGGAAGACCAAGACGGATGAGGAGCTACGTCAGTTGGCCGTGTTCCGGACTGATGTGCTAGACTTCTTTCTGGCTCCGTGTGTGGAAAGTGGAAGGCATATACCAGAAGGTCTCGGTGAGAATGATCAGAGGCAATATGTATTTGCTGTCCCAGCCATGCAAGAGTACATGGCGGCTCTCTACGTGGTACTAGGAGAGAACAAATCAGCTCTGGAGAAGCTAACCAACCAGGTGTCTGCAGCCATTGGTCAGGTAGGTGAGGACGTCAATACCCTCTTCAACATCCTGTCGAAGTTCATCCCCCTCCGAATATTTGCTGTGTTCAACCTCCTCAAGCTTTTTCCAAAGCTTTATGAGAAAATCAGTAGCTACAACAAAGGCAGCATAGCCAAAACCATGGCAGCCGAGATGTTCCGCAGAGAGGACAGCTACAACGAGGATGTGCTGGATCAGGTGGAGCAAAACCTCCTGGGAGTCCAAGGCCCCCAGCCACAGCAGTACAGTGAAGGCCAGCCTTTTGAGCTCTACCCTATCTTCATGGGTGGACTGTTGCACTATGGTAACCGTGTCGTTCTCCAGCAGCTTGGGTGCAGCATTCAAAGCACCACCGTGGCCCAGATCACAGGAGCCCTCAGGAAGCACCTTATCAGGGGTAACGTGTTATTTTCACTCTTCTATAGACAGTCTGCTTTGTTCTCATGTATGAAAAAGTTTATTAAAGTTTAAAAACTTTAATAGTATATATATGGTACTGTTAAGTCAAGTCTGCTTCCAACTTAAAATATCTTGAAATACCCTTTAGGTAAAGCTTGAGACTCATTAGACCTCCAGTCCATTCAGACCCATCACGTGGGTCTGAACTGTACTCGATTGTTGACGCGTTATACATAGAAAGCTGGATGGAGATTCTTTCGTTTTCAATCCTAGGGCTTGGCAAGCCTCAACCACCAGAGGAGATGATGGACCTGCTGGTTCTTCTGTATGAGTTTCAGAACCCCAGACTGACTGCAGAGGTTCTAGCCTCATTCAGAACCATCCGCCTCAACAACATTCGTATGACGTCACTCAAATGCTTCGTACTGAGTTCTGTCCTGTCATGCACCCCTGCAAGGTAAAGTATGTTTAAAAAAAACTAGGTGGTAGTTGGGATCAAGCTGAAACCACCACAGCAGAGTGATGAAGTCAACATTCACTGTCACTCAAGTCAGTGAATGTCAGCAAATGTCAGCAAATGCCAGCATGCTAATATGCTAATGATGGTGATGAATATGATAAATATTATAGCTGTTAAAAGAAAATAAGCCCTTTAAACTGCTTGTAGTGAAATCAGAGTGGATCAGTGCCTCTGTATGTGAAATGCAAAGAATCGGTGTGTTTAATCTCGTAGCAGATTTTTTTCAGGTCTGTCTTGGTGTCCTCTTGCAGTTATCAGCTTAATGAACTGGACCTGTCCTCCTGTCTCCTGAATAATGACATGCTTCAGATGCTGCGGCCTGCCTTCAGACACACACACAACATCAAGTGAGACTAACTCAGTAACTGTTGTCTTAGAATAACCTCTGAAAGGAAGGATGTGGTTTCTGCATGATGCTGAACATTGCATGTTATACAACTACTGCTGTTCCACTTGTAAGAAGTTAGATGTTTCTATATCGCATTATGTTTCCTAGTGTTCATTGAACCATAGCTGAGGAAATACATAAAGGTCACAAAGATCAAATCCAGATGGTAAATCCAGCGAGACACAAACTGCACACAAGATCAGGTCCTGCTGCTGAGTGAACAGGAGCGAGCACGGTCACTCATTCAGATGTGAAGTGATGAGCAGCTCCATCAGGTCCTGACATGACCTGTCTTATTACTGCCTTTCCAGGTAAATGTAGCGTAACTGAAGGCAGCTATAGAAACTGTAAACACTCTTATTGTGTTGAATTTAACATGGCATGATGCTCGATCCGCTTTATATGTGAGAGCCACGGAGTGTTTGATCTGAGAGCATGGAGATGTGTCTGAGAATGATTCAGTTGTTAATGGGTATAAGCTCGGTTTTTGAGGCTAACTTAACTTGTCAGTGCTGTCTGCTGTCAAATGCGTATGACCAGTTCTACCTTGATATTCTAATAGAACTATATTCTTATTTCAGTTTCTCAGGTGACCCATTAGAGAGTCAACACTTACAAGTGAACAAAACCAAAATCATACAGAATTTTTCTTGATGAAACAGTCATTTAAAAAAAATGAACAAATGTTTGTGTTGGGGAGGTGGTAGTAGTCCGAGGGGCCACATCTGCCATAGTCAGGAAATAATGCCTGGATATGTTTTGTCTTGTGTTCATGTTGTCTTGTGGGTTTTGCTTTTATTTTGAAATGTGATCTTCTCTTGTTTCAGGTTGCTTACCCTTCCTCTTGTTTCCCACCAGTGTGATTGTTTTTCGTTCTGTCAAGACTGAACCAGGACAGAACCCAAATGCACGACTCCAAAACGAATGATCAAAATAGCAAAGTCTTTAATAAAAAAAGTAGCAAAACAAGGATCACCCAACCGGGGAAAAAGGTACGAAAACAAAAGATTACAATGAACAAAAAATCACTCTTACGAGGAAAAATGTAAAACAACAGGCCAAAACAATTGATCAAAATGAGTGAAAGTGCAAAGGAATAACAAAACCTGACATGAGGACTTGATCAGAGTGCTGGTTCACTTGACAAAGGACAAGACAAACTGGCACAGAATAAAGGGAGACAGACAATATATAGATTCCAGGTAAGGGGAACAGGTGGAAACAATTAGGGCGGGGAAAACAGTCACACTGGTGGGAAACAAGAGGAAGGGTAAGCAACCTGAAACAAGAGAAGATCACATTTCAAAATAAAAGCAAAACCCATAAGACAACATAACCAGGCATTATTTCCTGACTATGACAACGTCAGGTTAAATCAGGCCGAGGACCTCCTTGGGTAATGAGACTGAGGTGTCTGTTTCTCAGACCGTCTGCCTTGGGCCGTGAACTTATCAGTCACCTCTGGTGCAAACCGTCGTTCTCACCTTTAATTCTGAGTGTCAGTCTGAAGTGTCAGATCATTGTGTTTCCTGTGTGTGTGTACACCTTATGGGTGTTTGTGCTGCCTTCAGTCACACACAAGTGGTTCCTCCCACCCTGCAGCCGTTAATCCACTACACTTCTAACTACAACTTCACCAAAGACAGGATCATTTCAGCACTGCTAAGAAAGAAATACCCTCAGTTATCAGTTTATTAGGAACACCTAGCTAAAGTCCTGCAGTACATTATTGCCTTCATGAAGGCTCTAACGTTCAGTTTGTGTTGAAGCGTTTTTAGACGGGCTGATTCGTCTGTATGATTGTTTTGCAGGCTGTAGTTCATGCTGCTGTTGGACTGTGCTGTGTTATACAGTGAGGTGAACCTCGTTTATGTAAACAGGGTCAGACAGTACTGAGAGAGGCACTAACACAGTGTTGGTTTGGGTCTGCACATGAGATTTGTTCACGATAACTGACAGGATGACTCCCATGCTTGTTCTGTATGTGTATGCTTTGTGTGTGTGTGTGTTGTGATTGTTGTGTCTGCCTGTCTCTGTTGTTTTCAGTCTGCAGTTTAACAATCTGGGTCCTGAGTCCTGCATCCTCCTGAGAGATCTGCTCCTAGACCCCAAGAGTTTTGTTAGATCTCTACAGTAAGACAACAGTTTCCTTCACGTCTTTTTTCAGACCCTTGTATCCAAAGGACTCCTCTCTGTACTGTGCTGCTGTCTTTTCATTTGGAACGTTCACATTTCAATGAATTATACACAGGACGTTCCCAGCAGCTCTGCTCTGTGAGACTGACTCTGACATTTTTCAAAAATGAGAACAGACAGGCACCTTGGACACACTTTAACTTGGCACCTGTAGCCTGTGCGGTGCAGCCTGAATGACCCACTAGGGGGCCCGGGGGCTAAAATGAGCCATAGGTCCCCCTTGTCTCTGGCTCTTCCCACTCTCAGTGCACTTACTGTGTACTCTGTTACATTCAAGTGCCCATCAAGTACAGCATCATATTTTGCTTGTGACCACATAGAGCAACACATGCTCCCATGCTGATCAACTGAGGTAATAAAAAGCTTCAAATTATATTTTGACTGAAGGACCCTCGACAAGGTTAGGTAATGATCACAGTCTTAAGGTCCTTATTATTTTGGTTGATGGTGTGATCAAGTATTTTAAGATCCTCACACACCAGCAGCCACACAGTGAATGTGGGGTTTTTAGGTCAGTGACACAGCCTCTCTGTTACAAAGGCAATACATTAATTGATGTAACCAATAAATGTGTAAATCACTGAGTGGTTATGTTAAAAAAGTTCAACATAACCATTGTCTGTAATAATGCAGACTCTGGCTTGGTGGAGATAGTAACTGATAAAAATAAAAAAGGCCAATTCCTCCATTTTCCCATAATGCAACATGGAAGCCACACACAAAGCCACAGTAGACATATGACTGTGTCCACAGGCTGATGAGTAAACAGAACATCATGAGTCAAGTCTGTGAACTGGCCCTTTCAACCGGTGACTCAGCAGAGGTCCTTTATTGTGAAGCAGTTGTAGGAAATGGAAATCCACATCCATAAGTCCACCAGTTCTACTGTTTTCTGAACATTTGTCAGATGTCAGCCACAGTCACGGGCCCCTGTTTGTGCCATCAGGCCCCTGGTTGGTGTCTCCACTTGTATGTACACTGTGTTCTGTGTAGAAGACCAGAAATGTCTCATTATTCCAATGTGTTCTCCAGACTGTGTGACAACCCTCTCCTGGAATCTGGAGCCTGCACCCTGCTAGAGGCCCTGCCAGAGAACCAGCACCTGACGCACCTGTCCCTGATGCACACTGGGCTGGGGGACAAGGGGGCCCTGGAGCTGGCTCAGAGGCTCCAGCAACACACGGGGCTCCAGGAGCTCAATGTGGCCTATAACAACATCGGAGACAATGCTGCCCTGACACTGGTGGACGCCTGCAGGGAGCACCCCAGCATTCACACTGTGCAGTAAAGGAACTTTTTATTACATCCACAGTACATATTCAGGTAGTATCATTCAGAATACCACAGATGTTGGGCCACTGTGGCATCAATTCTCTGAGTCTCTGGACTCTCCGGGAAGGATGAACACTGTTCTTCCTAAAGATATTCCCTCATCTGGTGTTTGGATGATGGTGGTGCAGAGAGCTGTTTAACACATTGCTCCAAAATCTCCCACAGGTGCTCACCTGGGCTGAGATGTGGTGACTGTGAAGGCCACAGCATGTGGAACAGTCTCTGTGAATGAAGCTTGTCTATCTGCGCCCCAACAATGAACCTACTTTCAAAGTCACGTGGATCTTTTCCTCTCACATCTTCATACAGAAATAAGAATCAGCTGGTCCTGCTCGGCATGTTTAGACATGCCACAGAGCATGATGGGATGTGAGCTACAGCTTAACTGTACCATGCAGTGCACCTCTGTGGAAGCATCTGCATTCATTAAGCGGTGATCTGACTCTCCACTCTCTAACCGCTGTGTTCTGGATGAGCTGCAGCTGTGAATATGTTCATACTTTGATTGTGCAGTGATTGTCTTGAAGCGGAAATCAAAATGTGGATCTGAGTTTCTTACTGCTTCTCCTGCAGGAGAACGTCTGTATGGGTAAATGTGATAAGCAGGTGGAAATAAGCATAAAGACCTCATTACCTTCAGATATATTTAGGATAAACATTATTTTAGTAACTACATATGGTAAGTGGTAAATATTACTATGTTATATATATTTGACAAAGTCAAATTTGCTTTCTCTGCTGTTAAAGGGAAGTAGATGTAGGAGCAGGGCCTCCATGAGCCTGGAGAGTCACCCAAGACATTTTAAAATCAGTTAGCAAAGACAAACAGAGACGGACAGTAAGAATACTGTCCACATGTGTCAATGTACACATCTCAGTAAGTTTCTGTGCTCATGCAGTGTCTCTCTTTGTGTAGCTTATATCTGAACCCTCTCAGTGATGTGGGCAAGCAGTCCCTGCATGTCCGAGGTGCTCCCAGGAGCCGCAGCGGCCGGCGGGTCAAGGTCCTGGCTTCGGTCACCGAAGGCTCAAACATCTCCGAGGACTGGCACCCCATCCTTAAAGTGATACGGGAGAACGCCTCGTCCTGGGACCGCCAACGTGTCATGCAGCAGCTTAAGGTACACACTTACAGGAACAGACAGAACCCATTAAACCACTTGATGCTCTTTAAGAAGGACCTGACCAGTGGGCAGATTAAATCTGTTAAGATTCTCTGTATATTATGAAGCCATTCTACTCTGAGGAGATGATGGTGGTGATACATGATACAGACGGTGACAAATGAAAGAAAAAACAAACAGAATGAGTCTTAGTGAGCACTGATGTGTAGCACTGATTCTCAAAACTGTATAGCACTTCTCTGGTCTTTATGCTACAAGTCACATTCACCCATTCACACTCACATTCACACAGCACTTTTACTAACACACACACACCGATGATACATTAGGAGCAATTTAGGGTTCAGTATCTTGCCCAGGGACACTTTGACATGTGGAAAAAAGGAGCTGGGTATCAGCTCAGCTGATCTGAGATGTGGTGACTGTGAAAGCCACAGCATGTGATTCACATCATGTTCATGTTCATCAAACCATTCAGTGACCCCTCCTGACCTTTGTATTGATATACAGTGACCCTTCCCTTTTAGAGGACAAGTGGAGCCAAACCATTTCATCAAAATAATGATGAAACCTCACTGGCCTGTGGCAGTCACCCAGTCCCTCTCTGTGCAGGTCTTCCTCAGGGATCTGGAGTGGGGCCGTCAGCAGCAGCCGAGCCTCTGGAAGAGGCTGCACTTCCGCAGGGTAGAGAGGGGAGTCCGACAGACTCTGCAGCTGCTGGAGAAGGACGCTCTACCTCCATCCACTGGATACGTAAAGTAATCGCTAAAAAGCCAGAGGTGGAAGGACAGTGAATGTCCACACAGGAGAGGTTCAGCCTCTGTGTTGTGAAGGAGATGACTTCATTCAACCAGATTTAAAAAGCAGCTTACAGACAGACAGACTGGCTTTGCTTCAACACTCCCTCAGCTCAGAGATCACTGAGCTCAGTCTGCCTCAACCAGAACCACATATGATGTAACTGTCAGGATGATCAGACTGTGACACCGCTGCACTGTGTGGCTGTGTGTGTGTGTGTGTGTGTGTGTGTGTGTGTGTGTGTGTGTGTGACTGTCAGCTGACAGCTCAGCCAACAAATTAACCATGTCCACGTTCATCACTTTCTATATAACAAAGAACAGAAAGAAATACTTGAAAACACAGCAGTGCCATAAATAAGAGGCCACAACAAATTCCTTATCAGAGTATTAGAATAATATTAAACAGCGCTTGGAATGATTTATACATGATATACATATATACACAAGAGTGTAAGTTGAATGCTACTGTGAAATAGGAAAGTACTACCAGCATTCAATAACTGAAGCATCTGGCTGAAAGTCACTGTGTGTGTGAGAGTGAGTGTATTGTGTGTATTCTGCTCATCCACATTACATTACATTACATTTCCATTTTTAAAAAAGTCAAAAGAGGAAAAATAAAAAATTTAAAAGGGCAGATTTCATCAATAAGGTGAAATGATAACAGATAATAGATCTTTAAACATAGACATATCTTAAAGGCACAGGAAAGGGAGAACTGTTCTGGGATCAGTTCTCAGTACTGACAGTTTATCAGTCTGATCAGTACCTCCCTGATATCTGTCAGATTTTTGTCGGGCCATGTTATTTGGAGCCACATTGATGCAAAGCCATATGTTTAGTTTAGTTTAGTTTTTTCCATGGAGGGGGTGATTTAACAAATGAAATGTTTCCTGTGTTTAACACCAGCAGTGCTCCTGTACTTTGACCTTGTTAGTGTGTGTTGGTTGTAGACGTGTGATGAGTGTGTTTTTTTTTTTTTTTGGTACTGATACCTGTTGAAAACTGTCAAGTACCAAAAAATGATATTAAATGTGCAGTTACAGTCAGACTGTTGTTTCCTTATTCTTTGTTCAGAAGAAATTTGAATTGATTTCTATCGATATCATCTCAGTTTGGTTGTTTCCATTAAGGGTGAATCTGTCTCAGTAGAGACAGTTGCATGATGATTTGCATGTGTGTAAATGAAAAGAACAGCTGACCTGTGCTGTTATATTGGTGATAGATTATAATTTAAACCTGCAAACAGTATTAAGCCAAAGACATCAGATGTTTATTAATACAAGTTTGAACACAGTCATATGAAGTCAAATTTAATTTGAATAAATGTGTTAAATCAGTTTGTTCAAGGTGAAATGATAAATAAAGGTTAGTGTTACAAACATATTTATAAGGTGAGGTAACTGTCTGTTGTGTGGGACGAGAAGTGGAGAAGATGAGAGTGATTAGGAAACAGCACACGTCCATGAACCAGCACTGGTGTGGGACATGTTAAGCTAACATAGGCTCACAACACAACAATGTATTACATAGTTGTATACATAGTATAGGCCTATACATAGTATAGGCTGTACAGAAGTCTGTTAAAATACTAAAAAATGTATTTAAACTGTCAAATGTAAAGTGAGTCTGTTCAGGAAACAGACTTATCCTGAGTCATCAGTTCTTCAGCAGAGGAAACAGGAACACAGGGGACAGGACCCAAATGCAGACGCCTGAGGCCGAGTTTATGCAGTTCAGTGGTTTATTAACAGAAAAAGAAACAAAGGCAGAAAAGGATGGAAACAAGACGAGGCACTCCAAACAGGCAAACAAATCCAGAATCCCAAAGCCAGGTAAAACAGGTAGACTTGAGGAATCCAGACAACAAGCACACAGGACCATAACATAACACTGACAGGAGGAAAGACAAGGCTGAAAATACAAAGTGACACAAAAAACTCTCAGGAAAGAAAGTAGCTACATATGGGACGTCACAGAGCTACTGCTGGAGCTGGTCTGCTGAAACCACTGGACAGTCAGAGCCCTCCAAAGGGTTACAAGATAAATCCAGTGGTGGAGAGGAACCACGTACATTTACTCAGGTACCGTATTTAAGTACAGTGAAGTCCTGTAGTGAAGTCTACCGGTCTGAGACACTGTGTCTCATGCTGGTCTGATTCCAGTGTGGTCTTCCATCACAATGTGTCTCGCTCAGCACACCGCCTCTCTGCAACACTGAGTAAATGTTTAACGCAAATGGCTGTGGAGAAAGGAGTCACAGTCTCACCTGCTGATGGACTCTTTTATTGTCTCTAGTTGTTGTGAACCTTGTCCGTCCAGCGTCTCAGTCAGAGCAGGGACACACACACACACTCAGGACTCCATGAGCTCGTCCACAGGTAGAGGTAGGTTCTCTCTGTTCCTTTCTGTTCACTAACACATGACTTTCCATGATTTGACTATTCTAATGTAACCTCCCATGCTGCTTAGTGCTTGACGTAAGTCACGAGTGGAGAAGGCTTCTGGCTGTGGTGGTAAGTCACTGCTAACTTCGTGCTGTGTTTGAAGGTTACGTCTGTGCTCCTGCTGGGTCTGTTTTGTCAGACATGCTATCACACCTGACTGCTCAAACACAGCACGTCCGCAGTCCTCGTCACTAACACGGAGGATTTCACAGTTCTACACAGAGACTTACAGCCTTCATCACTGTGTTGGTTCTGAAGATTCTTGTACAAATGCAGAGCTGCTGGCTCTGGTGTGTGCCTGCTGGAGGCCTTTCTGCTTGGACTTTGAAGTCTGCACGCTCATGGACAGCGTCTTGTCCTCATCTTAGCCTCTAGCAGAGGATATTGTTGGTTTTTGAGAGGTTACTAATAACCATGCATGCAGCTGTTAACCCTGACATGAACTGCTCACTGGAGCACCAGTGGTGAGAAGTAACTGAGTACAGGTATGTTCTGATTTAATGGATGTGAGGTCTGGTGATATTCTATATTCTTCTTCATGTACAGACTCAGACCTGAATGTCTCCTACCATCAAGCACTGTCTGTGTACCCACAGCCTGATCTATCTTATACCTGGAGTCACACTGTTACACTGGATGACACGATCCTGCATCATCATCAGCACATAGTGTAGTTTATTTGTGGGTGGCTGTAGCTCAGCAGGTAGATTGGGTCGTTTTGCTAGTTGGAAGGTCAGTGGTTTGATTCCCAGGTCTCCTCACTGTTGTTTTGTCTTGTTGGTCTGATACAAATCAGCTGTTTGACATTCAGTTTGCACTTTGACTCAATAAGCTGAGCTCATACATTTATCTCTGAGGTGGTAGCAGGTGGAAAGGGCACAAAACTAATCTGCTACATGTGACAAATAGCAAGTACATGTGACCATTAACACAATATTTTGATTTAATTCATATTTCTATTCATTTAATAAAATCGAATTCACAGATCCAACCCCCCTCCACCCACCCACATGGGAAGAATAAGACAAAGTAAAGACAATGAAGAATAAAACACTCTTTAGTGTGAACAGAGATGGTCCTGTCTGTCTGGTGCTGGTCCATTGATCCATGTTCACAGACAGCCAGGTGAAAGAAAGATAAAATTTACTTACCCTTACCTGAGAATGTCTCTCTCTCTCTCTCTCTCTCTCTGTCAGTAGGCTCTTCTCTTGACTGCAGGACAAACAGAGACAGGAGGGATAGAGCCATGGGAGACTGTTCACTAGTTAATCAGTCGTGGATGGCATTCTAAACACTGATCTTATGCCATAATCTCAGGTTGTGTCACTGTGATCTCTGTGGTTTGAAGTGTGGATGTGGGCACGTAGAGCTGACCCAGGAACAGACGTGTTTGTTTTGTGATTCTTGGTGTTATAAAAGGAAAACCCAAGCATACATTTTGAGCTTACCTGAGTGTGGCGAAGGCCTTGTCATGACGGCAGAGTGAGGCTGCAGCACGTTTCTCATTGTGTCACTGTGTCTCCCACAGGCTGTCAGGATGCCATGGAATTTCCACGGTGAGTTCAGCTGTAGACGCACGCGTCTCTAAAGGACCATACCTGTGTTTTAGACCAATCCATGCCAGTGTCAGTTTGTGAAATACATCACAGTGAGGGTGGTGGTAGGTTCTGTTCAGACAGATGACAAAAAAAAAAATTCCAACATGAAAACCGCTGACATTGCGTTGTGTTCTTTGCCATGCAGACACAACACAATTGTAATAAAACGGAACTGTGATTTCAGTCATGCATGTTCATCATTGATTCATTCATCACACAGATGATACAGTGAAATGAATGTAAACCTCTGGGTGATTTGGTAGACATTTAGTGGAGAATGTTTTATATGACAGTGAATCCTGCAGAGCCACACTCTCACACTGACTCTGTCCATTTTTCATTTCTCCTTTCTTCAGTTTTACCTTTAATCCAAAGGAAGGGATTGATAATCCAGCTCTGGTCATCGCTGATGAACCTGGTGACTTTTGACTCACACGCACATAAACAACCTGTTAAACCTTCTCTCTTTAAATCAGTTCCCAGTGTTCCCCTCAGCTTTGATGATCTTTACCTATCCCTGTGTGCAGAGCCAGATCGGAGCCCGGTGCCAAGACTGTGCCAGCTGAAGCGTCTGGAGGGACAGAGCTTCGGCTTCTACCTGCGGATGAACCAGACCTGCCTAAGCTTTGAGATCAGAGACGTGGAACCGTGGAGTCCTGCAGAGCACAGCGGCCTCAAAGACGGAGACCGAGTCCTAGAGGTCAATGAGGACTACGTGGGTGACATGGACTTCTACAGGGTCAGTGTGCAGAATTTAGCAGATGATCTGCTGTCCACAGTGAGATGTAATAAGATACCTCCTGGAGCCATTCCTATGAACTCTATGAACACTGGTGAACAGGTCACTAACTGTAATGTGTGAGGAATATCACACAGTGGGTACAATAATGTTCAACACTTCACTCTTTCTCATCTCTACCATCCATCACACATGACACTCACTCAGGTGTCCTTGCACCAGTAGTCAGGTGTCCACATAGACAACCTTCTTTAGAAAACACACTCTGATAGCCTGTGCAAAAGACTGAAGCTGATCACCAGATCACTGGAGTTACAGCGTTGTTTATCAGCCTAACTGTGGATTGTCTGTATGCACAAAACAGTTATGAAGGTAATACAGTAAAGAAAGAGTTCAAGCCGACACACAGAGCCGGTACAAACAACAAAATAACTGCAGACTCTCAACATCGCCTCCTCTCTGAATACAAACCTCTACCATCAGTGAGAACACTCAGGCATCTGTTGAAGCTCCATCGACTTTCTGAACTCTGATATGATATATATACACAATCACTTTAGTTAGCACTTAATGTTTTAATTCTTAGTTTCTTTTCACACCATCCATGGACACAGATGTTTCCATGGATTTCTATCATCACTGGCAACATGAGGTCACTGGTGAATAGAGCTGATGGCTCTAGTGACGAATCAGAGGGTGTGTGTGTGTGTGTGTGTGTGTGTGTGTGTGTGTGTGTGTGTGTGTGTGTGTGTGTGTGTGTGTGTGTGTGTTGTTATGTGTTTCACGGGGACATGGCTACAGGAAGACTCTCCGGATCCCATTTCATTTGTTCTCATTTGTTCTTTCGTCATGAAACAGGGTGTATTGACTCCATCATTTGTGTCTATGTGTTGTTTACCTGCCAGGTGGTCAGGAAGATCCAGTCATGTGGCTTACACCTGTTTCTCCTGGTGCTGAGGAGAGCAGAGTATGAACAGGTATGTATGAGGACGAGGGCGGCACGAGGCATATAGGTATGGATAATGGGTGGATGGACGTATGAGGATAACCGCAGCATTACTCTCTCTCCCATCACTACCTTCCACCCCACATGGTGAGGACCACAGGCTGCTATCACAGCAGACCTGAGGTCAGGTCATAACAAGACATGCACAGGTGAAACCACCAAACCTAATGATGGTTCTGTTTCTTTTAGGTGTGTCAGTTGTTCATGTTCATGCATGTTTAAAGCATGATGGGAAATCGTCAGTGATGTGCAGCCATGAACAAAGTTATAACATTAGCAACAGCATTAGTGCAGCATGACTGATGATCAAAAACACAAGTAAATGCCCAGAATTAGTATTATCATGATTAGAATTAGTATTATTGGTGCAAAAACATCAGTACATATTCAACATATAACAAATGACAAACACAGCATGCCAGTGGAACACATCATGTTCAGTCTAGCAGCAGTGACACACCACTGGGAATCAACATGTGGCCCCGTTACGAGACCTTTCATTAGCTGCATGTGACAAAGGTTTGATTTCCAGACTGATTCAGTTGTCCTAATCATATCTCTCTTTCCCAGGCAGTGTCTATGGGTGTGGACCTGAGATTCCTGGCCAACGTCTCCAAAGGGCACCACTGGTCCAGACCCAGACTGTGTCACATCAGGAGACAGCCCGTGCATGGCCTGGGGATGACCATTATCTCAGTGGAAGGTACAGACACTGGTGTCACTGTTTGACACAGTGTTAACTACTCATTTACAGCTTCTCTGTGGGCTAACAGTTCTTATGTTAGTGGATACTGACCATTAATGATTCACTTTCTTGCACTGATGTTCACTGTGCATGAAAAGGTCCTGGTGCTAAAGGTGATACCCGAGTTACTGATAGCTCACTCTGTACTCAGGTCAGAAGGGTCAGTACGTGGTGAGCACAGTGACTGATGGCCCAGCAGAGAGAGTTGGTGTCTGCACTGGAGACAGACTGATCTGGATCAACGGAGTCCCGGTGTCAACGCTCACACACTCTACTCTCAGCAAAACTGTATGAGTCCAGTCTCCTCAGTCACGTCTGAGCCCGTCTGCTTCATTAGCCTGAACGTAGGTGTGACTCCTGCAGTGTGTTTGGTTCTCAGGTGAAGAGGGGCGGGGACTCTGTGACCGTGCTGGTTATTGACAGAGAAGGTGAGGCTTCTTACGTCAGGAGGAAGATGCCCATCCTGCCTGTGGTGGCAGAATGCTGCAGCCTCCCCCACACTGCCAAGACCATGCACCTGGCCAAAGGACTCGATGGTTACGGCTTCCTGCTGAGACAAGAGAGGCTGGCCGGCTCTCGGAGGATAGGTGAGACACTGATGGAAACATGACATACACAGACACACACTCATCTGGTAGAGCCAGCTCAGAATCTGACCCGGGAACAAAACTACTAAAAAATCATCCACAAGTGGAGGAACACGCAGAGGCAAACACTGGGATCAACAAGACAGACAAACTGACAAGGAGACAGAGGAACAACGAGACTTATATACACAGGTAAATCCAATTAGGGCGGGACAGACCATCACAAAGGCGGGAAACTAGACGAAGACAGGAAGTAGACACAGGACAGATACGGTAGGGTCAGGGTTTCACAGTAAAACAGGAAATACCAACTAACGCAAAAAAACCAAACGAGAGTAACATGACTAAACCAAAACTCAAGAAGCTAAACAAATGTCCACGAGAGTCCAAAGGGGCTGTAGAGAACTTAGCAAAAGCCCAAAGAGATCAGAAAGTCCACAAAGAGTTCCCAAACAAACCAGACGAGTTCAGAAAACAGGCTGAATTCATGTGAAAGCAACTAACAGCCACACAGCATGTCATCATGGTCTAAATGCTGTAACACTTAACTAAGAAACCTGCCACCACAGCCTTACCCCTAAAACCATTTTGGAACTTTTCTATCAGTAATAATCAGCTGATTTTAAGTGAACTTACTGCTCCTTCCTGTCCAAACCTGCTATGACCCAGTTCATGTGCTGAGGGAGGTGGATGTGGGAAGTCCAGCTGAGGGAGCAGGGATGGAGGATGGAGACCTGCTTCTAGCTGTCAACGGGGAACCTGTTGAATCCATGGAGCATGAGGACATCGTCCTAAAGATTCGACAGAGCGGCGATAAAGTCATCCTCACCTCTATATCCATACGAGGACGAGACTTTTACAGACAGGTAAGTACAGTCAGATCGACATGTCTGACGGACTCAGACAGAGACTGTCTCAGTTGTCTCTGTTGTTCTCCTGCAGTTGGGTGTTTCTCCCCTGTTGTTCCATGAAGCATGGACACTCCAAGATGACATGCAGCACCCTGGGGAAACAAATGGACATCTGACACGTCCCACAGTGGAGACAGGCTCTGATCTCCACACACACTGTGTCCCAGATCACTCAGGAGCTTTAAGCACACGGGTATGATCCTACTGTTCGTTGCAACTACATGTTATCAGTATGTGGAGCTGTTTAATGCTATGCACAGACACACACAGCTGAAAACTGAGACTATATACGAGAGTGAGAACATGTGAAGAGCAAATGTTTGTTCTGTAAGAATCACAATATGAATGATGATTCCATGGTTATTGTGACTCTGTTTCGTGTTTCTCAGCTGTCAGAGGGAACAAGCGACGCTTTCTTGTGACGGGAATAAACAGAACACAGATGACCATCAGCACACAGAGGAAGATGAGGAGCTCAGCTGTAAGGAAACTAAAGATTTCACAGCAGACTGAGATCACACACACTGTGGGACAACCGTGTTATAATTCACCAAGATCACCACTGTGTAACTGTCTGCTGGGACCAAGCATGTTTTTCTGAGACACATGCATTTTAAAAGACTTTGTTTGTAATGCTGATTCACTGTAAATGTGTAAATGTGTGATACACTGTAAAGTACAGTGTGTCTGGGTGTATTCATTCATATTAAATGTTTTTGTGACAAATTTTGACCCCTTTTATTTCTCCAATTTGTGGTGGACGTGACAAATGATCTTCTAAAGTGTTCATATTACACAAAATGAAGATATATAAACATAATATAACACATACATACATACGCGTATATTTCCAACATTCTTAGTCAGAACACACAAACACAGGAGGCATGGTCAACAGTCAACAGTCTGGATAGAAAAGTACTGAGGTCAGAGGTTAATTGTACATGACCTACCGTTGGGAGAGTTATGATGTCTCCTGTCTCTCTTCCTCAGTGGCATCCTCAGCAGCGTTCCCATTGGCGGGTCTGTGATTGTCAAGTACTGGAACATTTCTTCAAAGTAGCTCTTGCAACTTTCACCAACTTTGCACCTGGACTGGGTTTGTCCAGCGACGCTTCCTCCAGTTCTGCCTTTTGCAGTCCTTCATCACCACCCAGTCACCCGGCTGCAGAGAGTCTAGTGGTCCCTGAAGTGCGGTTGGTAAGGCTGATTTCACCTGTGTGTGTGTGTGTGTGTGTGTGTGTGTGTGTGTGTGTGTGTGTGTATAGACTTCAGAGAGTTAGAGAGGTCAGTGCAGTAATTTGGCATAGCATCATGACACTCCTTCCCTATGTGGGGCTGTCTTTAGCTGGTGAAGACCACAAGTCCAGTCCCCACTCTAATGTCACAGGTATCCACTACAAGCTTGAAAATTGGAGGCAAGAAACACAGGTTCATACACCAACATGGCTTTCATTCCTACAAAAACACACTCACAGAACTCTGTCCAAACAAATTTGACATCTTTCTTAAGGAGGTTCGGTCAGTGGTTCAGTAACCACAGCAAAGTTAGGCATGAATCTCCTATGGAATCTGCCCCTACTCACAACTCTCATAACTTCCCATCAGCTCTCTGGTGCAGGGAGATCAATAACGGCTTCCACCTTTGCACAATGTGGCATCACCTTTCTTTGACCCACCTGAAGCCCAGGTAACCTACCTGATGCAGGTAGGTTATTTGCCTTTTAACAAATTCACACTTAGGTAAAACCTGACTCTTGTAACCTCTCGAACAGCTGCTGCAGATGTACGAGGTGCTCCACCCATGAGTTACTTCCTCAGTAAATCCAACTTTGACACAACCTCAGTCTATCAATCAGAGAAGCGTCAGCCTTAATCACCTCATCTACTTTTCTGCAGTCAATACAAGATCCACTCAGTCACTCAGCTATTTTTTTCATTGATATATGATCAGTGAGAAGGTTGAACCATTGATTGATGTGTAGTGTTTGTTTGGTTTGCTAGTTTATGAGGATGACTTCCTTTCGAAAAGCCAAAGGCAACTGGATGTGTCACCTTCATCCATCTTCGTCAGATCTAAGGACTGGTGGATCACCATGAAGTACCACGACCTGGGTGGATCTTCACAGACATACAGTCAGAGTATATGTGTGTTTTAGTGGAAGTTCAACCGAGGAGAAATCACCCCGTCTTTAAACGAGATATGTTTGATCTAAGTTGTCTTGAAACAGATGATGGATATGTGTGATTCCTTTTTGTTCCCAGGAGTGTGTATGTTAACGTTAACTAACCATACATTCAGTCAGTTACTGTTCTTTATGGATTCCTGGATATTAACTCACAATAAAGCTGGCAGTACCTGTGTGCACTAACACACAATGGCAACACAATCTCCCAGGAATGGTGATGGACTGTGAAGGGACTTTGATGTACTGGGCATTCTGGGTATTGCATTTTGGCTGTTGGCACCATGATACACTCTGGCCCAAAAAGCATTTTTTGCAAAACACAACCAATGGAAAAGTCCTCTCTTCAGCTGAGCACCATCAAACCCACAAATCCCAGACAAAGTCTTTCAGACCTCAGCTTCTGAGTAAGAATTAGGTATGAAGTCTGGCTGCTGTCCCTCAGAGTAGATGAAAATAATGAATGTCAGTGTTCATGAAGTGTGGTCAGGCGCTTCAGTTTTTCTTTTTTTTTTGCTTTTTGACAGAGAAGTATGGACAACGAGGTTTGGCATTCTTTAAATGTCACATTTAATGTTTTCATCACTATTTTCCAGATGGAACCTTTTGGGTAGATCTCACACTTTCCAAAAATGACAACTGTCAACTGAATACCTAGGCCTTAACTTTGAGAGTTTCATAGATACATTTATCTACTGTGTATACGGCAACGTTTATTCAAATTACAATGCATCTGATTAAAACATCAAATATACAAACATGGTTTAGGACAGCAAATTATAGGAATCCAAATAGTCCAGTAGTTGTTGAGTTGTGATTAGTCTCTTACACAAAGTTTGTCAGTTGTTGCTCTACAATTTTCCAAAATGAGCATCATTTGATTCAAGTACTTCATTCCAACACAAAATAAAACATATAGGAAACCACTATATCTACACAAAGAGTTGATACATGCGATGTGGAGGGAGAGTGACGACGACCGCTACCGGCTGCGTTCATTCCTGAGAAAATTCCCATCCAGTTTCCAATAGACACATTTCTATTATCTCATTTTCTTTTTGTAAGAGTGCTTGTTGAATGGGTGAGAGATAATCCACCAGAATGAAAACATGCAGCGTCACTGAGCTTAAGTCTTCACAGGAGTGGATTCTCTCTCTTAAGTCTGTGAACTATGAGCTTCATCAGGGTAAAGTCTGTTAAACCCACAGACCTGGAGATACGGCCAGGTTCTTTCAGACTTTAGGCTGAGAGGCTTCGATGGACTGACACTTCAGAAAACAACAGTATACAGGAAAACAGTGTTAACAGGCTGACAACATATATGACAAACATCCAGAGATAAAAAAAAAGAAAAAAAATTAAGAAACACATCCATGGTGTGACGAGACATAAAGAAACACGCTGCAAACACAAGCAAACAGAGACACACTGACGTGGTTCTGAAGGCTGATATCTCATCTTCAGTTTGATCTCAGTGAGTCCAGTCATTTATTATCTCTGTCCTGTCTCTAATCACAGCAGCAGCCTTCGCTAAACTGCAGCTAATCTGAGCAGCACTCATCTCATAATTTGCTTGCGTTTGCGCAACGGCATTTGGAGAAAAACTGAAATGAAAATGTTTTTGTGCATTTATTCTTTTACATTTACTGTAGCAGGCAGAGGAGGCCACGGCGTGCAGTTAGCTGAAAATAACCGCCCTGTGGTCGGTCACACCTGCACGAATAAACGCAAAGAAATATTTATTTCATCCTAGTAGAGCTGGGTTCCACTTCAGATCCAGGTCTCAGCTGAGAAGGATCAGGAATGACTAACACGCCTCATACTGAGCTCTCCTCTGAAGCCAAAAGGTGACTGCAGATCTAAAGTGAATCTGTGTGTTTTAGTTCTAACTTTAGTTACTGACAAATGTTGAAAGCCAAACCTCCAGCTCAGTCCAGTAAGAGACAGGAGAGGATTCTGATCCAATTATCAGATTCACTACTGGACTCGGATCTGATGAACAGCTGCTGAACACCAGCCCCAAAAGACGTCCGGAGGAGAAGGTGGTTTATTATCTGAAAAAAATGAACTCTGTCTGAACTCGAGTCGTTGACACTGAGCTTTGAACACAGCCGCTGGTGGTGGGCGCAGTGACTCTCCCTCCCCCATCAGGTCCTAGTCTATCAAAGAGTGAAAATTGACTAACAGTCAGGAAACCCTTGGCCATTGGTTTGTAATACAAACTTCTGATGATTCAAAATGTCTGTCGAATGCTTTGCACTTGGTTAGTGCAGGAAAGGTCTGAGGGTGGGGGTGTCAGGGGCAGTATATATACATATATATATATATATATACATATACATATATATATATACATATACATATACATATATACATATATATGT
>JBBMJY010000026.1:24886281-24907392 GCA_037833715.1 Toxotes lorentzi
CCTGCTACGACTGCAGGGCTCACCAAATATAAAGTATCAGCGGGTATTTTCGGTCCTCCAGCCTCAGGGGACAGTAACCTAACCAAGTACAGTTTGGTGTCCTGCAGGTGAAGAAGATGTCCACCAGAAACTTACTTGGTCACGCTCACAAAGGTGAGATTTATGCTTCATGAGCAATATCTTTAAACTGTATTTTATGCAGTTTTATGAAGACTTTCTCCAGGAGACGTTAGTGATTAGTTCTTGCCTGGCTATAGGGTTGAAAGAGATGTTCTCCCACTTCAGTGTTGAAGAACTTGGCTAGCCTTCTCTGCCCACACAAACCAACCAATCAAACATCAAGAGGGAAAAACAAACCAAACTCATCAGGGTTATTTTGTGTTGTGACCTGGACATTTACCAAGGAGGGCAGGCCTGACGAAAGACGTGTCAATGAAATACAAGTAAACAATATAACCAATCAAGCATATATAATATATGCTTGATTGGGGCATAATCCCAAACAAATTTGCTGTTCATCAAATTACGACAAACTAGTTACCATGTGGACCCTGGCTATCTGTGGCCCCCGATGATCTGGGATGTTTGGACACTGGTTTTGTCCAGATGGAAAGTGGGACTCACCAGCATTTCATCTTATCCTTCATGAAGCATCTCAGACCAAACTCCTTAAAGAAGACATTAAATGTTTACCTCTGACTGCTGTTGGAGTTGTGCCGTATTAAAATTTCCCCGTTGTTGCAGTGACTCAACTTCACAAAGTGCTTCCTACACAGACAGGACAGCAGAAGCTGGTGGGGATAACGTGGGAGTTTCCATGAATTAGCTTCCACAGCAGTGATCTCATTTAGCAACTTCTTTACTATTTAATGAGATTAAGTGGGTTTAATTACCTTTTAATCTGCCTGGGTTTTTCTTCAGCTGCTGGGTGGCACCACCAGTCATCTCAGTGTGATGCCAGTCCATCCCAGGTTTTAACCAAAATCCCCCACCTTAAAGGGCTTTCATGAGACGCCACGGGGAATTACCTGCAGTGTGTTTATCCAGTGAACTCGCATTAATCACGGAGCTTTTTAACATGCCTCTAATGAGTCTTTGCGATGCCGCTGGCTGGAAAGAGTTATGTGTATTTGGAGATCTTGCATGGTTTGTGTCCCACGATAATGGATGGCTGCAACAACACTCAGCGAGAGAGGAAGCAATCTGTGAAGTTGCATCTTTCCAACAGACCTGCGTTTGCTATGTCTGAATAACTCCAAACATAAAGCCATGTGGGTAATAGGCTCCATCCTTTGGGCAAGGCATCCATGCCCGGTGGCTAGGATTAGGAAGACAACCTAATTTATCCTGAAGTGACGCTTGACACAGGGTAAGCGTATCAAAATATAGAGCCATATCTAACATTTTCACTCTGAGGCTTGGAATTTTTTTATAATAGTGCAATTTGATTTCTCTCAGCCTGAACAGTATTTTTTTTTTTTTGCAAAAGGAAAATGCAGCCGGTTTGGCGGTGGAGCAGGGGTGATAGGTAGCAAAAGGCAGTGCTGTTACGTCTTTAGGACCAAGTCTGGTCTGGTTATGGCTTGAGGTCTTCGCAGGGTTTCTCCGACAGCAGTTCTGTTCTAATTAGATTAGATGTTAGCCTTGAGTATTAAAGCTCTGGTATGGTTTCAGAATCATAAAACATACCGTACATAGACCACAAAATGTCACTGTGTGACTCTTTTTTTTTTTAAAGATTGGTGCTTTGGGCCAGAGTTACTGTTGGCAATAATTTAGAGTAAGGCACTATACATATGCTTATACTACAGCATGTGAGATGATGTGCGTTTACTTCCTCCAACAGTAAACCGGTGCTGCGGCTGGCTCTTCCTGGCTGTGGGTTAAGCTGTTGTCACAGGTTAATGCTCGGACTACAGCTGTGGATATACAGTATGTGTGACTGTAGCTACTAACATTAGCATTTCAGCAGCTGAGTTTCCAACATACAGGGGTTTAGGAACCACTTCACCTCAACATTCACCCAACACAGCCACGTCGATTCACCGCGCACACAAATCCTCTACACACAAGTCAGTGTTACAGCCTTTACAAAGTAAATTGTCACAGCCATAATCATAACAACCAAACTACAGGCATGGCTACCACCATAATCACAGCGACAGAAGCAGCCATTCATACCACACTGTAGAGAACTAATTCACTAATTATCTTAACATTAGTTGCAATTATACAGGCTCGCAGCTGAGCAGCCACAGCAAAGGGTGCACACACTCGCGCTGTGGTCACAACCAGCGGCTGTAATAATATTATTATATTACAATATTAAGTTCTGCTGCTATTAGCTTATTATATTAGTGCTGTCCTATGAATCAGAGGGAAAGCAAAAAATGTATTAATGAAAAATATTGCCAGGGATTGCATAACTTAATGTGAGGTAACACAAAAGCTATTGTGAGGAAAGGCAAAAGTAGTTCAGGAAAAAAAAAAATCCCTCTCTCATGACCCATTTGTAGGCTCTAAACAATAACTTCACATTTTCCCCAGCAAAAGAAAAAGCTTTGAAAAATCTGAGGTGCAATTGTGTCATTCTGAGCCAGGTGGAAACCTCAGGAAGGCACATGAACGTAAAGCCGTTCAAAGCACAATTATGCTTAAAAGCAGCGTGGCCACTTTCTTTTTTACATACATACTGAATGATATGACTGAATGAAGCACGCTCTATCACAGTGATACCAAAGCACTCATACAGTGACACAGTATAATGCAGCCGTACAAATAGTGTCTGTGTAATTAGTTTCTAATAATTAGTTGTGTTTCTTTGCTCGTTTTGGACTGTGACTGTCTGTTTGCATTGGTTTTCGGTTTTAAAGGACTGTATGCAGACCATTAAGGCTGCAATGGAAGCTTCAGGTGTGACAACAACAATAAATAGCTCATGTGCGTCTAAAGTAATGTAATGCATGATTCTTTTTGGAAAACAATCACTCACATTAGCTGCAAATGATAGTGGTAAATAAGCAGAATAAAGGAAAGATATTTGTGTAGGCTGCTTCTTTTTATATTGAGACAGATGGGAAACATGAGTCCAGTCCATAATCAATCAAAACTATTACCAGCACTTTATTTAGATGCTATTCTTGCTCTCAGGTTAAAACAAGCACACTCTTATTGCAACTTATGGCAAATCTACACCTCAGCTCAGAGGAACTGATGAACTGTTAATATGCACAGGAACTCTGCAAACCTGTATTTACACAGTAATCAAGTCAAATCAGTTTTATTTATGTTTGTGAAACCCTCTGTTCTCAAATCCTCAATTCGAATGACAGACATGCAAGGCAAGAGTGAGAGACAAGAGGAGAGGCTGGATTTCCTGGAGAATGAAAATCCAGATTCAAAATATCTGGGCACTGACAGTCCAGGGGAGACAGAGGTCTCAAGATGGCTGATGGTCCAGCACAGAGAAGCTGGAGTGAAAACAAAGGACAGGGAGGAGGAAAGAGGGGAGGGAAGAGGCACAGAGACGTAGAGATAAGCTCACAGCTTGGACGCTCACGAGTTTGAGGAACAACAAACAAGCGGAGGGTTAGAGAGATGTAATGGTTTTCAGAAAGTGAACAGTGAACTCGTCAGCTGGATCAAATGGACTAAACTGTAAGTTCCAGGCTTAATAGATTCTCTGACATGATGAGTTTCATGTTTGTGTTTAAAGGCCTCAGCAGAGTCAGACTCGTCTTTTGTCAGTAGGGAGGTTATTCCAGAGGAAGCAGCGTTACGTTTCCTGTCTCAGCCCTGTTTATTCTGGACCCTGTCTCCTGCCAGTCTTCCCCCACCCAGCAGATGTCCTTGGAGTTCCCTCCCCTATCTTTACCACTCACTTAGATACCCGTCCCCATTTCTCTCATTACTCCCATTCTGGATAAGAGTTAGTTAGACTTGGTATTTTCTGAACCCTTCATGTTGAAGACCTGTTCCTCTTCCTGACTGAGCATGTCTGGGTTAGGGTCCTAACTGTGCTTTGTTTTCGTTTTTGTTTTTTTAACTCTGGGGACAGACAGGGGCCCTGTATTCTGAGAGCAGAGAGCACAGGATGGAATAATGGAATATAAGGCTTAAGCAGGAAGGGGTCTGCCCATTTAGGATTTTGTGTGACATTAGAAGCACCTTAAAGTCTGATCTGATCTGAACAGGCAACCAAGGAAGGGAAGCTAAAATCTGTATGATGTGTCACATTTTCTGGTTTCAGTTAAAATTCCTGCAGCATCCTGAACCACCTGAAGACTTTCACTACAGGCCTGATAACAGAACATTACAATAATCCAGTCGGGGTGAAACAAAGGCGTGAATTAGGGTCTCTGCATTTGCCACAGACAGAAAAAGACAGAGCTTTCGTCGTGTTCTGTGGGTGAATAAAAGCAGCCTTTGTGATGTCTTTAATGTCCTGATCAAAAGACAGAGTAGGATCAAATGTAACTCCAGGATTCTCGCCTGTTAAACCCTGAGAAATGGCAGGTGTTGAGATTTGCTGTTACTCCATCAAACTGGTGTCTATATCAGCCAGAATCTGGTTTGTTTCAGAATTTAGGTAATAAAGTAATAAAAACTGGTAATGTTACTATAACATCTACCTCAGAAACAAGTCATATCCAAGCAGTGTATCACATCAGTCTGAGGGGTCTTGATGATGTTTTTTTTCCTTAGTAATCATATCAGTGATGGTTAAATGTAAGTGTAAATCAGTTGTGGTTTTATCAGTCAGGGAAAGCAAATGAGTGTTTTATTCATTTACAAAGTCTTGGGGTCTTAGATACTGAAGTCTGATTTCAGGAGGGAGTTGGATGGGATTGTTATATGTGTGACAATTACTGAAACGCACATAATTTATATATATATATATATATATAAAAAGATTTCTCAGCAAATTGTCATTTTTCATTATCAGTAGTGTTATTCATTAAACTGGATTGTGTGATTGTGTGAAAGTCCAGTGTTCGTTTTCATCCTAGTTTACTTGCTGGTTGTCTTCATCCTTTCCTTGTTGGTGCATTGCTGCATTTGCTAAACCCATCAGTCCTCACCCTTCAGATCTTTTGACTTCTACAACTGAATAACGCAGTGGTCTGTGTCTTGATATCATCATATCATTCTTAGCAGCGATTGCCGACAGATGATCTGATCACCTCCTATCGATGAGGGTGGAGGAGCTCACTCATTTTAAATGTCAGTATAGCTGATCTAAGAACAGCTGCTGTGATTAGCTTGTATTTTATGAAGAGATCACAAAATACATTAGTCTGCAGCAACAGTTTGATTTTCCTGAGCACAGATGTGTGCATGTGTGTGTCTTTCGCTCTCTCACTCTGATTGCACATATGGAAAAACTAGTTCTGCTGTAGGTCTGTGTGTGTGTTAAGGCAAAGTCACTGACAAATGAAATACATTCTATACATTAACAATTGAATTTCAGGCTTCAGCTGGAGACGTAAGCTCGGCAGAAATAGCCTGTCTCTCGGACTCGGTCTCACACACAAACACACACGCACACACACCAGCGAGAATGAATCGGCAGCAGCAGGCAAATGGAGAATGAAGATACGGGGTGTTGTCAGAGCACAGTTGTCAGGATTGACAGATGAAAAGAAGGGACCTCAAACGTGTTGTTTTAAACTGAGCAACAAAGTCACTTGTGTTGATAAAAGATGGTTTCACATCAAAAAAAAAAAAGAAAAGAAATCGGCGTGTGCCTTCAGTCGTTCATAGACGGTCTGAATCGACACGAGTCTCCATTACACATTACACTCATATGTAGTGTTTCGTTTGAATTTTCACATTTTGAGTCTTTACTCATGTGTGAACTCTGAGCTGATCTTTGTGGGAAAGGAGAAACAAACAAAATTAGCTATAAGCAGCTGCAGCCACTGCTCGCAGTACACTGACATTTAAAAAGTGCGATGACAAAGTTCCCCCCCAAACTCATCCACAAGACGCGATTAGATCATTTATCGGCAGTCGCTGATATAAACATGGGTGCAAACAGAGTTCAAGACTTGTGTATGTGTGGATGCACGGTTGTGTGCAGACACATACATGCATTAGGCTCATCTGAGATGAACCAGGCCTGTGCTCAAACTATTACAGGCCATTGCAGCACAGTGCAGCCGGTTCATCTGTCCACCTTGATCCAAGTTGCCACAGTTTCTCTCCTCTGACTGCAAAGTCTCAAGGCATGATGGGAAATGCTTGGCTCTTCCCTGACTGGTTGAGAAGTTGGATTAACAACATAACACAACACTAACGTCTTGTCTGGTCAATGGTGACTGAAAGAGAGGCTGAATGAATTCCCCTTAAATAACAGACAGTTCTCATAGACTGCTCACAGTCTTGTGATGGCTCAGTGTGGAAATTACTTTTTTAATTCTTGAAATATTAACTGATTTTGGTAAGTGGAATGTGAGGATTCTTAAAATAACATCTGTACAGATGTGAAGCCCCAACAGGCTACATATGACACGTAATCAATAATGAGAACTGTTGTATTTCTATCTTCTCTCTGTGTCTTGTGTCTATTGATTCTTTTTCTTTATTTTTAATTCCTGTAGTTTGACAGGGAAGGGCCCAGGCTTAAGTCTTAATATACAGTGATAAACTGATGTGATGGCTGCCTTACAGGAGAATTATAGCCCATCTAAATTTTCATGTGAAATAACTGAGTAACGCAGAGGTTAAACCATAAATGCTGTCATGATGATCACAGATTGTCCATATAGCATCTTAACAGTCTCCCCTTCCTACAGAACATCATTAAAACAACAATTATCAGAGTCTAAGCTGAGTACAAGCTGAAAACTGATTCGATTCAATCGAAATCAGATGTAACAAGATGTGAATATTTCTGTTTGCTTCACCTTCCAGGGTGATCTTTTTTTAGTCTGAGAAGCAAAAACTGTGTGATTATCCACTGGACGAAGATGTGAAAATTTGACCTTTATTTAAAAGAAGGCTGAAAGGTGAGGAACTCTTACTTTTGGAGGCAGGTGAAATACTGAGAGGAGAGTTTGTACTGAAAAGACAACTCTGTGAAAACAGTCTGAGCAGTCATACAGGGGGAGACGTTTTATCCACAGTCTGAGGAACTAGAGGTTTTTCTTTAGCTGCTGAAAGGACATGATCGGTGATCACGGTGCTTATGGTCCTAATGGCTCTGTTACAAAGCTTTAGTGGCCAACAGCAATGAAACTAAAAGAAAAAATGATAATAAGGGCGTAGGTTGTGAATAAAACCTTAAATCTTGTGGATTTGGACTCTAAGCACATCATTTTCTGGTAAACTTTAGATCAGAAGGATAAATCCTTCAAATAATTTATCTTCTTTTTTTTTTGTTCTGCAGGTCTGTCAATTGTGTATTTCACACAATGAAATTAGCTGATATGAGGCCAGTGGTCAACAAACTCAATTAAATTCACAGCTTCTGCGCTTTGTTGCGACCTTGTCCCTTCATATTTGAATAAATATAACGTGTCTAGGTCCACTAAAACAATTTAGGTCCAAAGGCTGAGAAACCATCTTGTTTGGGAGGAAACTTGATACATGCAGCATTAGTGTCTTGCCCTCACTCAGGAATGATCTTATATCATCTATTCAGCACTTTCTCCGCCAAGTCTGACAGGAGCTAAGCTAACTTTGAATTTTTAATGAGGAAGAACAGTTGAGAGAGTTTAAAAAAAAAAAAAAAAAGCATTCATCCATTTGACAGCCACAGGACCTTGGCACCCTTCTTTTATCACTGCAGTCAGTGATTCGGCCCCTCAGGTCTGCAGGTAACAAGGCCACGCTGTGTCAGTCTCTGATCGAGAGGTCACCACTTGTGCAGCCGGGCCCTGCCAGGCAGCTCGACTGACAGAAACACAGCTCTCTGTTTTGGTCTCAATAATTCAGATTTGCCTTAGAGTACATCTACTCACACACACACACATATATACACACATATTCTCTCAAGCTTCCAATATATTCCCCCATGCTTTCCCCCTCTGTACGTGATGCGGAATGATTACAGCCAAGCTCTATATGCTATGAAATTGTGGTTTTGCATTGCAAATATGAGTAAGATCTCATGTGACAAGTGTCTGTGCTCGGAGTGGCAGGGACCAGGCAATCTATTTTCATCAGCGTGAAGTGGGGGGTCACTTCACCCGGCTGAAAATCACAAGCTAGCTCCAAAGCAATCCTGTTGAACTTTAGATTTTGTTGGAAGAGTGAACTTGCAAAACAAATGCAGGTGTTCTGATAGATCTCACTATATGGGTGTGGGTGATGTGTGACTCTCATCTGTCTCTTTTTCAGCATGTTAAATTAGCAGTACTAAGGATGAAATAAAACAGCCGTGGCGCAACAAGTTAAGAGTGCGGCTTTGGACTTGGGCTGGAATGAGATCGGTGGGTCGTGGGTTCGATCCCTTGACCAAGCGCAATAAAATGGATATGGTGGTGGTGAAGGAGACGCGCCTCCCCTGCCTTTGCGACCATGGCAGTGGTGCCCCTGAGCAAGGCACCAATCCACCCCAGCTCCCCGGGCACCTCACTGGGCAGCCCCCTGCCCCAGCGTCTCTAGTGCATGCCTGTGTGTGTGTTTCATTCGCTTGGTGTGGGTAGAATGCAGAGAGTAATTTCCCCAGGAGGGATCAATAAAGTAACTTAAAAAAAAAAGTGGTTTTCAGCTGCAACAATGTCAGCATTAGTGTCAAAATGCAGATCTGTGAGCTCCTTCTTCATGTTGGGGAAGAGGTGAGGGTGATAAATCAGGTGTTTCAGATCCACGTGGGTGGCCTGAGTGTTGTCCTGGTGGAAGAGCACTCCTCTTGTCAGCTTCCCACACCAAATGTTCTCGATTTTGTCCCATAGCTGTCTCAAGAGATCAGCGTTGTACAAGGCCGTCACAGGGCGACCAGGCTCCCCTGGGAAACAGGCTGAGTTCACTTTGTCATAACAGAGAGGGGGAGACAGAACCTCACTTCCTGCTACACTGTGAGAAATGTGAGGATTTTCTTTTTCTTTTTAAATAAACAGTATAAACATATATCTACATGGGGAGAAGGTCAGTGTGCAGTACAAGCTGTAAAATATACTGACTGTTGTCAAACAGGAAGAGAAACAACCTGTGTAGTAAATGTTTCTGAGTCATTACATTGGTGGAAGTATTACAGCTGCCCATGTTCTTCTACTGGTACATATACTGGACTCATTCTTCCACACACTATGGACAGCTTTTCTGTTCTGTATGGTCATAAGTTGGATCTTATTGCCCTGAGCAGACAAAAAAGCTCTATTTGGGGAGGCCATGAAGAAGGACTCCTGGTTGGCCTCAAGAAAGTTCTGGCAAAGCACCAAGCATCTCAGACAGGGTAAGCAGAGCTTGGCCTTGGCAGGTTTTCAGCAGGGGAGAAGAACTGTTGACTCAAACTGGGGATATCGTCGGGTGGAAGGAACATTTCAAGAAACTTGTGAGGGCTGCAGAACTGCATTTCTGCTATTTGCAGATGATGTGGTTCTGCTGGCTTCATCAGACTTTGACCTTCAGCATGCACTGGGGAGGTTTTCAGCCGAGTGGGAGGCAGCTGGGATGAAGGTCTGCACCTCCAAGTCCGGGGTCATGGTTCTCTGCCAGAACCATGTCTCTGCATCTTTTTTTCTGATCCTTTTCCTTTTCGTTTCGGTCAACACTCACAAAGACTGAACAAATACATTACTTGGTAGGATATTCTACAGACCCACGCTGGCAGATTGTGTTGTTTAGTGAATGTGAATCAAACAGACTGAAAGAATCACAGGGTCAACGGCAGCTCTTTGAATACAGCAAACATAAAGGCAGCAGCAGATGAACGTACCTTTGACCTGTCTCACAGAGCTCAGGTTCTTCTCAAAGCCATCATCAAACTTCAGATTAGTGACAGGCTCAAAGTCACTGGTGTAAACACGGCCAGAAGATGTGGTGTAGCAGCATTTGCACATGCATGTGTGGTAACGCAGTCGACCCTCGTCCAGGTAAGGGTGAGCCAGGGCATCCTTCGCTGAAATCCTCTTTGACTGGAGACCACACACAGAAATAAAACCAGTAAGTACCTTTGTCCTTAGTCTCAGAACACATATACAAAAGAAATCCAAGAAAGGAAATGAATATGCACATTAGAGGTGAAACTAGCAAGTGTTAAATTTAGGCCAAACATAATAAAATGTTTATGATTTCAGTCCTGCTTTTAGAACAGGCAGCTGCTGAGAAATGGACGGGTGATCGGCCCTGAATAAATGAACTGGGCACATGCTTTGACAGCTCTGTGGAGGCAGAGGGGCTTCACTCCAGCCCTGCATAGAACATTCTCATACAGAAACATGAATTAGACCAGCTGTCTTATACAGGTATAAGGTTACATGTGTCATAATGAACCCAGGTGAGGCATGAAGTGACATGACCGGGTTAAGATAAGTTCATTACTGTGAACTTAAACTCCAGTTTTACTTCAAGACACATGTAACTGGACTGTTCCTTCTTTGTGCCACAGTGCAGGATCACCTGAGACGGCAGAGCTGTTCATTAGGGATTATTATACATTATTTGGAGAGACACTGCTCCCTCTCTAATACCTACAGTGATCCATCTACACTATGTGCTGTCAAAACAGACGTACTGCTCCTATCACCTGCAGACTGTGATGAGGATGCATGTAATGCACATAATGTAAAACTATGTGAGAGACTGACTCACTGGATCAAACACCAGCATCCTGCAGAGGAGGTGGACAGCTTCATGGGTCGCTTGGCTGGACAGTGTGTAGAGAACAGGAAGGGATGGCTGCAGACGAAAACAAACAACACAACGTCAACCATCATCCCCTGCCTCTTTCAGCTTCCACTACACCTTACATGTACACATGCATCAAATCATATCTTTGAACTCGAATGTGTTTCATGTGCCATGAAGCACAGCGATGTGTCGGTACAGTGGGGGGAAGCTGATGCAGACAAGGATGTATGGAATGTACTAGGCCCCCAGCATAGTCTGTGCAGGGTGGGGGCCTGATCTGAAGTCACTGTGGGGAGATTAAGACTGCTGCTGGGGGTGGGACTTTTACCAAAGCTTCCTGAAGAGGTGCTCACCACACACATTCCACTCTGAGGTCTCTGAGTTTATCCTCTGCAGCGTGGTCTTCAGCTATGACTTGTGAACCAAGCAGAGCAGTTAGTCTGCACTGTTGCACCATCTGCTGGCTGCTGTGTATCAGTGGAGACTCATTTCACATTGACTTAAACAGGAATCAGAAAATCATGTCTTTGAATAAGAAACCATTTTTGTTTTCACTCTACTGTCGCAATCATATCCAGGAATACCAAAGTCACGTTTGATCCTGAGGTGGAGATGTGCTCCAGGCTGTCATTAACGCACGTAAACACCCAGATAATCCAATATAAGAGCAGCAGTCCACAGTGCTGTGTCCAGTCCATCAGAGGAGAGCTCAAGTTCCCTCTGACTCGCAAGCGATCTAGTGATTCTCTGCCAGTTCACTGACTCTTGTTCTATCCACACCGTTTTACCTCGGGTTACAGTGGTGAGCAGGTAAATGCTGTTTGCAGAACCGAAACAACCAGAATGGTTTCATCTTCTCAGACAGACAGATGTGCTACCTGTTTGTGAGGTCCTCTGAGAATGTGTGCACGAGCGCCTTCGCACGCCGTCCTCATGGCCTCCATAGAGGGAGTCCCCAACAGGTCAGTGATTAAATCCAGCTACAAGCCAACAGGGCCAAACACACACACACCAACACACATTACAGACAGCCTCAGACTGCATTTCTGACATAGTAATACATTTGCACTTTCTGCATAGTATATTTATTCACTTCCTGCATGGAAACAGAAACAGCTCTAACAGCTCACATTATATTCATACACAGGCACAGAGTCATTCAAGATTTTAATTTATCGTCGGCTGAACTCAACACTTCCTGCAGATTTTTCAAATTAAAACCCTACGTGTCCTTTTGTTTTAAGACACTAGGTGGTACCTGCTGAATGGGACTTTGGGCTTGGAAGAGGATGCGTCTCCCCAGAAGCTCAGCGAAGATGCAGCCCACAGACCAGATATCGATGGAGTTGGAGTAATGCCGGCTCCCCATCAGGATCTCTGGAGCTCGGTAGTACTGTGTCACGACTTCCTGAGTCATGTGACGTGACTCGTCTGACTCCTCCACACGCGCCAGGCCAAAATCACAGATCTGGAAGACAGTTATTCAACCGTTACTACACCTGCTGTAATCTCAGCCTCTCTTTTTATCCTCAGAGATGGAAGCTTTTGCCTTATAAGAACAGTTGTCTCTCCTGCTTAACTGGAAACAACCAGTGTGAGTGTTGCTCATATGATGTTTCCCACACAGGCTATACTAAGTAGTCCACCCATGTATATGAACAGCTGCCATGGAGCTGAATCCAGTCCCTTCAAAGCTGAGATTTACATCAGAAGCTACAGAGGCTTATCTCTCTGATATCTTCAGTTGACATGAAACAGGGAAGCCCCATAGGCACACACCTTGAGCACACAGTTGCTGTTGACCAGGAGGTTGCCAGGTTTGATGTCTCGGTGTAGAATGCCAGCAGAATGAAGGTATTTAAGTCCTGGTGGGAGTGATGGTGGAGGAGGAGGAGATGACAGAAGAGAGGACTGCATCAGATATAACTCATGATATCACTCGTGCAACAAACAGGATGAGCGAGTGCGCTGACACTGTAAACTGGTGTCTGCTCATATATGTGTGTGTGTGTAATATAGTTAAACTATAGATCAGTTCTCATACATTGTTAATGTACAGAATCTCACTGCGTTTTATTCATCACCACTACAGGCATGAATCCTGCACAGGCAGGTGTGTGACGTCTCTCTCAGTACTGGAGACAGGGCCTGTTCTGACATAACTCTCATGGGACAGGACAGGTTATATTCAACTGGGTTCTCAGGACTGGGATGGGATCGTAAAAAAAGCAAAAGGGTTTGACAGGGGTCTAGAGAATATTTACCTGTTATTAGAGTTATTTTACATGCTGAAGCTGTTTGGAGTCATGATTATTTGCTGAACATAAATAATAAAAAACTCATAAATTCTCAAAAGCTGGTAACAGTTGAATCTCAAAGGATAACAGCGAGCAGAAACAAACAACTTTCCCTTTGTTTGATTGCTGTTAAGCAACCATCAATGAAACTCAACACTTCCTGCATTAATATTTCACATTAAAGCGCTCCCAACGGTTCAGAGGACATAACTCTTGTGTTCCTAAAAGGCTGCATTTAATTGGAAACATCTATAAGAAGTGTTAAAGTGTCACTGACAGCAACTTAACTTGGAATTGATCGGAGAATAAACACATATTTCAGCCTTTATCAAGCTAGGTGAAAACAGTGAGCTTGTGGTGATCACCATTGTCTGAGCTATGACCATTATTCTGATTGAAGCTGTACAGCAGTCACTTCAGCTCTTAATTCAAAGGAAACAGTAAAAGCCAGGTATACAGAGTGCTCCTAGCTATTTCTTGTTATTCTCTGTCCACCTTGTTTTAGTGAGAGTTGTTATGAGCTGCTGTAAAATCAAAACGTCCCACTAGGAGCACTGATTTTCTCAACACTGACATCAATTCAACCTGTAAAGATAATGTGTAAAGGTACATTTTACTCCTATAACTGTTCAAGTGAGAACATGGAATGGGCTGAACATGAATCAGTGTAGCAATAATAAGATGGAAAGAGGAAGAGAAAGGAAAGAGATCATACCTCGTAGAATCTGGTAAAGAAAAACTTTGGCGTGATCTGAGCTCAGAGGCTGTGGCGATACGATAATCTTATGGAGGTCACTTTGCATCAGTTCAGTCACCACGTAGCTGACCAATGGGAAATTAAGGTAAAAACACAAAAACACAATCCAAGAACACAACAGTATATTTGACTGAGAATCACTGGAAGTGCCCACAGGTATGAATGTGAGTGTGAATTGTTGTTTATTCAGAAATGGTAGTTCTATTTCATTCTTCGTGATCACAAGAGACGGTATGGAATGCCTGGGTATGCATCCCGTGCATGTGCAGGAGGTCGAGACATAGTGCCAACAAAGACACAACTGTACTGGGTGACGCAAGCAACCTGATGAAAGGGCCTGAACATGGGAATTGACTGAAGTCCCTCATGCAGCATCCAAGACACATGAAAATTAAACTATCCCACAGACAATAATGATCCTTTGATCATTATCCAAAACAAGACCGGCTTTCAACCTGTCAGAGACTAATAAACAGTTTTATGGGTTTAAAATGGATCAAATCAAGACTAGAATTTCCACAGAATGAAAGCCCTACAAAAATAAGGTCTCATCTCTGATTGATATTTAAGAAAGCATTCTGAAAAAAAAACAAACAAAATTATTACTAAGGTGTGACCTGTTCTTCAAACTATGGACCCAATGGACTCACAAACACACACCCACACATACACACACGGAATCATGCTGACCTCCTTCTATGTGGTCCCACACCTGGAGATGCCCACACCTGGAGATGCTCAGGAGATGAAGAGGATAGTTCTAAATTTGCTTGCATACCAACAGGGAACTAGCATTTCCTCTTTTCAGCACATGGTGGAATTAAGGTAAACTAGTTGTTTCATTCTTCTGCAGTCAAGTTAATTACAATCAGCCAAAAATGTCTGTAAGTGTAAAGAAATTGTCATGGTCAAGCTCTATTCAGAGTGTGAGTTACTCACTGCGTGGTGTATTTCTGCCATGGAACCATATGGCCGTCAACTGACTAACTCAGCATCCTACACACAATAGGAAAGTTGTTTGATTCATTTTTTTATTCTAACAACTGCTGTGTAGTCTCCATTAATTTATTATGTGGGTTGGACGCCATTTATTCTTGAAATTATTATATCTTTATATATATCTCCCGTGTTAGCGGACAAGCGTTGATACATTTTCATTGTTTAAACCCAGTTGTTGCTGTGTGTTCTTTTGAAATACATACTGCAGATCCACTGAATCGAGAAGTCACAGCTTCTGATATTAGACTAAAATGAAATCACTGGTTAAAATGAACATCCTTCAATAGAGGGTGCATATTCCAATAAAATCCAACATGTGCTATAATTTTCTTCTATACATGAGGCTGCCAGTACACTATGAACAGGTCTGCAGTCTATCACAGGGCTGACATACAGAGACAAACAACCATCCACAATCACATTAACTCCTAAGGACAATTTAGAGTCAGCAGGGGAGAACACAGAAAAACACATTATTATTATTCGCATCATTTACACATTACGTTTACACACACACACACACACACCAAGCTGCTTCATTCTCTCTATGAATAATGAAGCAAACCCAATAAACTTAATTGGAAGACAAAATTTCAAAGGGCCAGAGAGTCCTGAGTCAGCAGAATGTCTCAGCTATAAAGGGAAATCCACCTGGCAAAGTCTGCCTGAAATGAGCTGGTGAGAAACGCATCCTGATTATCATCCTTTGTGACTAACTACACAGCCTGTGTATTCAGCTCGATATAAAGCCTGACACCTGACGCTGTGAAGACAAACCACAGAAAAAGACTGTTTCCACCAACTGTCACAGATGTTTTCAGTCTTACAGCCAGGAAGGAGCAGAAACGACACCCTGAACGTCTCTGGAGGAGGACATATCAGCTGTTACTAAATAAAGTTCATTCCATGAGAAACATATCAGGCCAGAATCAAACTCTGCTGTCGTCAGATCCGTGTGTTCTCTGCAGCTGCAGCCTGTGTTTCAGAAACTCAACAGAGTGAGACCTCTTCTCTCCACATGACTGCTACATGTCAGTTTCACTTTGTCCTGTTAATCTGTCATTCCATCATATCAGATCAATAATTTAAGAAGACTCATGAGGATGGGGCTAAAAACTGTCATTAGGACTTTGCTATTTAATACGGAAGAAAACTTTAATAAGTGATGATGCTCAGATGTAAGGAGCATTTTTATGATTCCTGAGTGGTTTTATGGATGTTTCTTTTCCATCATGTATGAAGATTTGACTGAGTTTGGACTCTGAGAAGGAGAAAAGTGTTTGAGACAAATCTGTCACAGCCACTGCAACTCCAACTACTGACAAATTACAATGATTTTACCTGGGACCACCACCACATACGCCCAACTGCCTGCAGCCCAATACAATGGAGGTGAGTGGAATTCACTCTGTGGGGCTCACACTGATGAAAACATATTAGAAAGTCCAACACAAACTAAGGAATTAAGGACACTTTCATCAACATAGATAACGGGAACGTTTTTTTTTTGGAAGATGCTGCTGATGAGTTTTCAAATGTAATTTTTCAATGCTGTAGGCCCTACAAAGGGAATTCCATGCACGCTCACCGAGATCTCAGAGACAGATATGTCCAAACCTGGACAAATCAAAGCAAAACTATCTGCATGAAGAGATACACACATATACACATATAGAGCCTGGGGAGAGTCATACATACTTATCTTACTTCAGTGCTGCAGTTCATGACACATTTTAGATTTGATCTAGAGCTCTGGTTTTATAGTATAAGACTGTTTATGTTGTTAATGCAATGTTAATGCATCTTGCCTGCTAATACCACATACTCCGTTTTAATTAGAGTCTACATAAGGCCAAAAATGACCATCTGTTATCATGACAGCTGTTTATTACAAACTGGTAACTGACCTTGACTTAGGATGGGTTTTTTTTTCAAACTACTGTTTCCTACTATGTGATTTCTCTGCGTTTTAGTACTCCAATGAGTAGGAGAAGCTGCAGTCTCATGAAAGCTGTAACCAATAAAGGTCCATGTCAGAGAGTGATTTTAGAGAGCTGACGAGGCACTGACCACAGTTCTGTGATCTTTCAGTACAGGAATCCATCAATTCACCTTTCAGTTGACCAACAGTAAAGGATACATTTCCTCAAAGTAGTCGATGTGTGGAGGTTGTAGTATATCCAGAGCAGAGAGAACCTGAGGAGAAAGGTAAAGCCAAGTTAATACAAAGTACATGGATGTTACTAGAAACAGAAGCTGTGCATTTACACCTGGTATCAAAAAGTGTATCCATATCTTGGTTCTGCCCACACTGTGATCAGAGCTCAGTATTCAACTGAGGTAGAGTCACATGACCTGGCAACTACTTAAGTCTTTTTTTTTGTGTGTGTGTGAATGAGGTCAAACTGTAAAGAGGTCCTTCACACCTGGCTCAGGAGCCACACCGCCTCATGTAGGTGTGAGGGGGGTGTAAGAGTGTGTTTGCAGCACTGCTTCCTACTTACATTTTCATGTTTGAAGAAACACAGCATCTTCAGCTCCCGGAACACCCTCTTACAAGATACAAGGTTTTGGAAGACATTGGGCATCTTTTTGAGGGCAACTCGCTTTCCATCTCTGGGGTCTGTCACTGACCTGGGTGAACAGGACAAACACTACATATTACTAAGATTCAGTGGCTCTTACATGGAGTCAGTGCTTTGATCACACAATCATTCAACAGTTACTGAACAAGTCAGACACTAATGGTCGACAGAGGCTGATTCCTAATCATTTTTCTGACCTTTTCTTTTTCCAGCACTATGAGGTCGATTCCAACACAATGCCATGAAATATCCTGTGGATATTTCCGTAGCCAGAGAATGATTCCTGGTGTTTTTGGTGACCCTTCTTTTAATAGTGTGCAAGCCTGAGTGTGTCAAAGGGATGAGGAGAGAAAGACCACGGTTTATTCCTTCACTGTGTTTGCACCTTACTGAGTGATTAGTCAAAGAATGTTTAGGTGCAGGAATGCAGGGGCGGAGGCCTCGTGAGGAACATAGCAGGTGTAAGTAAGAGCATTTCAGCTCGACACACTACAGCCCTTCAGTGCAACCTTCAGTGAACCTTTTCAAATAGGATCAGTCAAGGCAGACAGATGGCAGTGGACTAAGACCCCAGGTTTCACCAACACTGCGCTCAACACCACAAATAAGCTCGCAGTCTAAAACCACAGGATCCTAAGATGAGCACCCAGCAACCACAGTGCTATGGCATGGTCATGTGGATAACTCAAGGGGTTCATGCAGCATTTTAAACAAGCCTTTACTCTTAGTTTAGACAGTTTAATGAGTATAACTGATCAGATTTCAGCAAATGTTCTGATCAGCTCCTGTTTATATTGGCTGTTGATGCAAACTCAACATTTCCTCCATGTTTACCTGCTGTCTTGATAGATTTAGTGCAATTTACTTTTCTAATGCTCTAATTCAATGGGTACAACAGTCATGTCATTCTCACCACTCTGCTGCTGCAAGTCCCTTTCTTCAACACAAGAAGAAAAGGAAGCCAAACACCTCGCACACTGTGCCTCCAACTGACCTCTTCAAACAACAAACAGTGCCTCATCTGAGAACAGGAGCGAATAACAGGAAGCTTCCTGATTCAGTGCAGTACTGTTATCAATCCGGTGCACTTGAGAAACACCTCAACTATGGCATGTCAGCCTACTCTGCACTGACCCTGGGTGGTTGTCTGCAGTAAACTGGACGCATCATTTTGGCACAGCTGGGTTAGGGATGAGCCTGGTAGTAATTTCAAACTTTTGAATTTCTAGCTTAATATGTGTTTATTAAGGCCCGATGCACCAAACTTTGCAAGGATCCTTTTGAAACTACAACGTTTATTATTACAGCCCGAGCACCAACTCCACTGAAACTATGGTTTTCATTAGGGGTCCAAGCAGCAGGAACCCTGCTGTTTTTGTTTTCATGTTTAGGGTCCGAGCACGGTTCCTGCCAAGGCAGAAAGGGTTCCTGGCAGAAACCTATTGTTTTTGAAGAGATTATTATTATTATTACAAATATTGTTAATGGAGGTCCAAGCCCAAGGGGCCTGGGGGCCACACATGCTGGGAGCCACGATTACCCTTTTGTAATTGCTCAGATTTTAATTCTTGCTGCACACAGCCACCCAGACTACTCCTGCAAATCTGCACGTCATCTATGCACTATCGTGATCACAAGTTATTCAAATACTCAGTATTCAGTATTTCACAGTTTTCAGTTTAACTTAGTATTCAGTGTTGCTCAGTATTCAGTTTTAGAGACAGACAAAAGACTTGTCTTTGTTCTTGTCAGATCTTAGTGCTTCATTTGACACCATAGACCATCACCTCCTGTTACAAAGACTGGAACACTAACAGGCGTCAAAGGAGCCGAATTAAGCTGGTTTGAGGTCTACTTATCAGATCAGTTTCAGTTTGTACACTTTAAGGATGAATCCTCCATGTATTCAAAAGTTAAATGTGAAGTTCCACAAGGTTCTGTGCTTGGACCAGTTTTATTCACCTTATAACTCCCACATAAAACAAATCAGACAAACAAATCAGACACATCCTGTCTCAAAGAGATGCAGAAAATCTTGTCCATGCTACTTCTAGGTTGGATTATTGTAATTCCTTATAATCAGTCTGCCCCATCGAGTCTCTACAGACTCTGCAGTTGATCCAAAATGCTGCAGCTCGAGTCCTGACAGGAACCAGGAACAGAGATCATATTTCTCCTGTATTAGTTTCTCTGCATTGGCTCCCTATAAAATCCAGAATAGATTTTAAAAAAGCCCTCAATGGTCAGACACCACCTTAGTATCCTATTACCCCACTAGAACACTGTGCTCCCAGAATGGAGGTTTACTTGTGGTTCCTAGAGTCTCTAAAAGTAGAATGGGAGGAAGATCCTTCAGCTCTCAGGCTCCTCTACTGTGGAACCAGCTACCAGTTTGGGACTGGGAGGCAGACCCCCTCTCCATGTTTAAGAGTAGGGTGAAAACCTTCCTCTTTTATTAAAGCTATAGTTAGAGCTGGCTCAGGATTTCCTTGAAGTATTCTCTAGTTATGGGAAGTCCCCCTGGCCTAGACTGCTCCTCTCTCTCCATCTGTTCTCATTCATATCCCACTAATACATGTTGCTAACTCAGCTTCTTCTCTTCCCTGTAGTTCTGTTCTTCCTCGTCTCTTCCTCTTCCTCTTCTCTTCTCCTGTTGCTCTCTGCAGGTTCATCTGCCTCCAGAGCTGTAGAGTCTGGATCTGTGGCTGTGGGCCACCTGCTGCCCCCATTATTAGTCTCATTAACCATTATTATTATTATTATTATTATTCCTATTTTTAGTTTTAGTATAATAAGTTTAATAGTCTTATTACTAGTCCTATTACTGTCTTCTTACCAGTTTTAGTCTTTTTAGAGTGTTTGTGAACCAGAGGCCAACAACTTCATCCATTATAGCTGTGTCACACTGTGTAAAATGTGAAATGTTGAAATTTTATAATTATATATAATAATATATAAAAAATAAAAATCTATTTTCTTCTATAACTGCCTGCCCACATTGCAGAGTTTTTCCTGTCACTAAATCACATCGTTTTTTTCTAATTCATCTTTATTTCATTTTCTTCTTTAATTCCAGATTCCCCCAGGTAGATTTCCAGGCCAGATCGTAATAAAAAACAAAAAACATCTATCAACTATCATGGATGAGAATAGTTGGTAGCAAAGAGAGAATCAGTTCCAAGAAAACAGAAGATCTCTACAAGAGGACCCACTTATAGACATTTTGCCAAATCAGACCGATAGTCCACCTCACACAGGAATTTGTTGAAAGAGTTTTGGTGTCCCACCTTCCACGCCACGGTCCACTCAAAGACATCGGTGGACAACTATTTTCAGGTCTCTGCAAAGATGTTCCATTGGGTTCAAGCCAGATCTGTGGCTGGGTCACTCAAGGACATTCACAGTGTTGTCCCTCAGCTACTGTATGCTTAGGGTTAGTGTCCTGCAGGAAGGTGAACCTTTGGCCCAGTCTGAGGTCCTGAGTTCTCTGGACCTGGTTTCCATCAAGGATTTCTCTGTGCTGTGCTCTGTTCAGCTTTCACTTAACCTTCGTTGATTGCTCATTTTGTCCTGGTAACAAACTCCAGGAAAACTCCTAGTTGTTCCAAACTTCTTCCATCTAAGAATCATGGAGGCCTCTGTGCTCTTGGGAACCTCCAATGCAGCAGACATTTGT
>JBBMJY010000026.1:24907492-24922512 GCA_037833715.1 Toxotes lorentzi
CAGGTGTGTGCCTTTCCAGATCATGTCAACTCAATCGAATTTACCACAGGTAGACTCCAGTCAAGGTGCAGAGACATCTCAAAGATGATCAAGAGAAACGGAGGCACCAGTACAGCAGACATGATACACATACTAGGTTATATATAGCAGTGATGAATGAATCATATATATAGCAGTGATGAATGAATCATCATTGCTGGAGATCTACTAACCAAGAAAAACTCTCTGCATGGTCGACAAAGGCACTGCCATCACAGATTTTCATTACAGTATGAATTTCACTATCATAAGACCACATCCAGTGCTGATATGGGCACATGGTTATATGAAACTGCTCTGGAAGACAAATACAGAGCAAGAAACAAAATTCATTTAAGATGTGATGAATGATGCTTCCGTCACAGCTGCTGCTATGACCTTCTTCTCAATGGAGACAACCCAGGACACACCAGAGACACTCTCTCCATCTGCAGCCCTCCAGTCTGACTCAGAGAAGCTTAACTGGATCAACACACACCTCCTTAGTATAGTTGACATTTATGTAATGAATGATAAGATGGTAATGCCATACAGAGGAATGGGAAATGAAGAAGAAACACAGGCTTAAACATAGGCCCAAAAAACACACAGTTAACGACACACGCTGAGAGAATTCACAACATATTCACAGCTGAAGACCAGGAGAGCAGAGAGCCCTGGTGGATTCCTTAAACTAGCTTTACTAGAACGGGATTTCCAGGATTTCATAAAAGAAGGTGATACACCGAGGACTGTCCATCTCTGGAAATTCAAAAAGCTTCAATACGAGACAAATACAGCCTTGAGGTACTGAAACGGCAGTTTGACAAATATGCACTTCAAAGTCCTGGTGTTGCGCATTGGCTCATGGAACAGGACCATGATGTTGTGGGAATGGCAACAACATTGCCTACGCCTCACAAAAAATGTATCGGCCAAACAAGGGGCAAATACGCAATTTGATGTAGCCCAAGAAATGAGTCAGACCACTGCTGAGCTGACACAGTTAATGAAGCACTATGATGAGGACTGTGAAATAAAGCCAGAATCAAGAAAGTATACAGAACCAAATAAGGAGGCCGACACTTCTGAAGCAGTAGCAGTGCTTCATAAACAATAAAGTTTCCAGACTTGAATCAGGAAGAGCATTCGCCACATTCAAAAACGCCATGGCCGACCCTTCGCTTAAATGCTGCTGAATTGGAACAACGGATTAATACATGAGTGGAGAGGAAATTCAAATATAAAAGGCAGAATTTTCCCTCTCATGCACCGTCCGGTCTCAGATACATACCGGAGCATTTCATCAGATAAGCCTTATAGCTGTCTGCTGTGGTACAAAATAATTGAATGTTCCAGGGATAAATCTTACCCTGCCCTTCCAAAGGCTGGCATGGAGGACTCTATGTCAACATGGTTGACGCCTCTGAAATCAACACCCATTCCAAGAGCTGAAGTGGAAATTTCAACTCTGCGAACACACGACGAGCTCATAACGTGCAGTTTGACGTCTTCTGGTGTCTCTGAATGTTACATGTCCACCAATCTGTTTACAGACACATCTTTGGTACCTCGTGGGTAACTTTGGCCCAAGGTAAGTTTGGAAACAACAGCGGTGAGCACTCAGCTACGCTCTTACAGTTTATTACTACCTTTTCTGTTCTGGGGTTAGAGTTAGGGTTAGGGCCCTTTATTTCCAGCTCCCTGCAAAGCCATGCAAGAGTGTTGGTTGGATCAGAGGATACTTTTCTGGTAGTAAGCCTGCTGCTGTCTCTGTTTGGGCTTTTAACAAGATCACTGTTACATTCCAAGACTTTTCCTCAACTTCTGTGTCACAGCTCTGGAGGCCGGGCAGTAATTGCCAGGGGTGGCACAGAACTGGGTAAAAGAGATCTAAATTTGCCAGCTTTTCCACTCCACTCTCTGAAAGAAGCTTCACTCCCATGACCTTTTCTCCTGTAAATACTAATACACAATACAAAGAGTGACTAGCCAAAAAGAAAATAAATAATATGTATACAGAATGTCTGGTTTGATTGAGTTCGAAATTAGATGCTAGTGAATGGAAAGATTAGATCGATTTATTGTTACGCAGCTTCAAAGTTGTATTCAGTGCCATAAACACACACACATCCATGTTCAGAAACTTCCACATGGAATGACTACATACTGGTGAAACTGTTCTGGGATCTGTAAACATGATACAAAGAAGAAGTGAGGACAGAAATATTAAATGGTAAAAAAAACTGACCTCACTTTATATACATTTAGGATGAGGCTATATACAACCTGTCAGCATATAATGTTACAGTGGTGTATTTACACTATCTGTCTCTTGTAGATACAGTGGTTATTACAACTTAGTAAGTAACTGCAGTAACCCTGGGTTACTGCACTGTGTCACAGTGAGGTAAATGTTCATCCAATACAGTAACCTTAGCTACTGAAACTAGTTGATCATCATTTGGTCTTACCAGCAGATGTACTTACACAGCAAACCCCACCGGTTGGTCTCAAAACACAGTCGTTTGGAGGAAGGCTCTCCCTCTGTCTTTGCCAACGAATGTTTCAGGTCATTGGCAGACACTGGAACACTGGCCAGCAGCTCCTTTATTATGTCCGTGCCTGGATCTCACCCAGCCTACGCTGTAATTACGCCCCTTGACTGCAGGGTTTTCACCTGGGCCTCCATTATCGTGACCAAGGGGGAAGCTTTTTCCGTAAACAGTAAGCAAGCACGCAAGAACGTTCCTGTTAGACTGCAAACGTTGTAAACATTCTTTGCAAGGTCTTTAAAACCATTCACCAAAAGTACCAAGCAGACCTCTGTCTCAGTGCAAGATCCAAACCTTTGTCAAAATGTGTCACTTTCAGCGTGTAGGTTGCTAGGTTGCAGGTTTTTGTGGCAAAGAGGGTTCTGAAAACAGTAATCCGTAGATAACGGAAGGGAAGCACGAAATACGTTTCTACCCACAGTTTACAACCAGCGAGTCAAGACTAACTGACAATAAGAGAACTATAGAATAATCACCAGACTCATCCTTTAAGGATGGGAACTAGAAACACATGTCAACAGCACCACGTTCTAAAGTTTGTAAAGTAATCTTTGCCTTTTAAATGATTTTTATGTAACTGACAGCCCAACTAGAGTAAAAAAAAAAAGAAAAAAAAAAAAGAGCTGGATAAATACATAGGCAGAGAGTGAGCAACAGAGAGAGAGAAACTAAAGTGAAACCTTAAGAAATGAAAATGTATCGGTGGAGGATCAGAGTAAAACGCTTACAGATAAGGGAAGTCACAATACAAGAACTCTGGTAGTCTGTACCAATACCACTGAAATTCCATGATTCTCAAAACTACATTCTACACCACAGCCCGCACGCACACACACACACACACACACACACACACACACACACACACACACAGTCCATACTGTCAGTATTTTACAGTGTCGAACATGGTGACAGACGGACAGAGGTGTGAAAATATTCATTGAAAAAGTCAGCATTATATTTTCGCAGACTTGAACGACCTCAGAGCACCCAGCTCACATTATGAGCCACCGCTATGTTGACCTATAGAGGATAACCTACGGTACCTGTGGTTTGAATGTGGAAGAAAATGACACATTTAAACGTGAATCAGTATTTCCCCTAAGATTCTTTCAGCAGCAGTGCTAACGCTGAACCTGTATTTATTAGCATCAGTGGAGGAACAGTTTAAAACAACCGTAGAATCATTATAGACAGAGTTATTCATGTTGGTCTGTGTGTTCTCTAATGAATGAGTGAATGAAATGCCTCTACACAGAAAATGACTTACACTATTTTTATTGAACATAAATATATAGAGATAACATAAACCTGATGAGCCAGTCTGTCAAATTCCAACTTATTTGTTTACACATCAGCAGCAGAACAACACTTTTGCTTTATTAATTCTCAAGCTATGAGCTGTACATGTCAGATAAATAAACAAGTGGACGACGTACCAACAAACACTTTGCAGTCATTTGGGCGTTAATGTGGTGCTGACATTGAAGGTCTATGCTTAAATATTTATGTTTCATCTCTTAAAAATGGTCTGAGCACAAACTTTTATTCTGTGGTGCAGAAGAAGAGGTGCAGCGTTTGCACACGGTAACCATTTAGCTTGGCTTGTACCAGTCACTTAACCATGGATAATCCAAAACATTCACTTGGTTGGACTCAGTCCTGGTACTAAGACTTTCTGTTGGGACCCTGACTGCAGCTTCAGCTACCCAGCCTGCATGCACTCATGAACCACCTATGTAGGACTGCTGAGCAGTCACGTCACTGTGCGTGCACGTGTGCGTGTGCGTGCACGTGTGCATGCATGTGTGCGTGTGTGGTAGGGTTCCCCTGGTTTCATACTAGCCTCAGTCAGATGCACACAGTGTAGACAGTGCAGGCTGCAGTGGTTACAGTTCACAGTGAATATTACCATGTGACATTTCAGCAGCAGCGATTCACCACCACATCCTACATATCCCATAATGCCACTTGTTAGCATCTTTCATGAGACCCTTCCTGCCTGGTCAATGTCCACATCTTTGCCACAATGTCACATCTCGACCTCCTGGTATCAAACCAAACTGAATGACACTAGAGCTGTCACCACAGCACTGCCTGGGATTCACCTGCTCTGCTGGGTAAGACCCTCTCTTACTGTTCCATCAGCAGGCTGCACTGTGCCACAGTGTTTGAACAAAGCTGCAGATCGTTGGTTTTTCATTAGTGTCTTTTCATGTCACTACGGTCGCTGCATGAGTTTGGTCATTCATCACACTGCTTTACTGTTTACTGTTGTCAATCAGGCTAAATGATATTAGTTGGCATCATTACTAACTAACTGTCCAGTTCTAAGTGCAGATATCTAAAGTGTGGACTCTGGATTAACACACACAGCAGACAAGTATATATGGCGTGGAGTGGAAAGTGGGACCAGCTAAAAACTGTATGAACACAAGTCCAGTTGGCTGAGAAAATATAGTGCAGTGCACTTACCAGACTACCCCAAATGCTCCATAGCCGATGGGCCTGTCGGGCTCTATGTCCAACTGCTGTTGTAGGTGGTGTGTGTGTTGCTGCTGATGCTGCTGCTGCTGGTGCTGGTGGTGGTGGTGGTGGGCTTTGACAGCAGCGGCGGCGGCAGCTTGAACCTGGGCAGGAGCCGCTGCTGCCGGCCCTGGGGCTTGTCCGGGGGCAGGTGAAGGGAAGTACGCCTGCTGCTGCCCGGGGTTGAGCATCACTGCCGCAGCAGCAGCCGTGGACGTGTGCTGCTGGACCGTGTGCACGGCTGCGGCGGAGCCGGGGTGCTGCAAATGGTGCTGGCCAGCGTGGTGGTGGTGGTGCATGTGGGGAGGCGGAAGGTGCTGGAGCTGGTGGTGGTGGTGCGGGTGATGGGCAGCCACTGCTGAGGAGCCACCGTTGTAAGCAGCCATCATTTTTGGAACATTTGTAGCTGCTGTGCCGCAAAGAGCCATCCACTGACACTACAACGCCTCCTGTCAGAACTTCCTTCTAAAAGTGATGCTAATGGCTACCAGGCTGCAACACTGCCACTCATGAAACTTTAAGACAACATACAGAAAACTGAGGTGAGGTCTAAATCATCCAGCGGCAGCTACTTCCATCCTGTGGGGAGAGAAAGCACTGTGCTGTGCCTCTTTATCATAATGCCAACAAGGCTCTGACCCACTTGCTCTAAATTAATTTTGTGGCTGGCACACCATTAGCCTGCTGTGGCCCAGGGCTAATGACGGAGAGAATATCATGAGCATGTAGCTTCAGCAATGAGCAGCCCGCTCTAAAAACAACAAAAAAAAACCTGTGCAGTGCCACTACTACTAAAAATGACAACTCAAAAAGACTCAATCGAAAATAACCCGCGCCCCCCTGAATAAAGAAAAAGTCGGTGATCCTAGATGTCCCTCATGATAGAGGTGGAGCCCCCCTCCCTCCTGATAGCACAGTGTGATCTAGAGTCTGTCACATGGGAGGCAGCAGCGCATTCATCCTTTAAAACTGTCCAAGTTTGCCACACGCCCCGGTCCAGCGCCGTTGCTCTTCCCACCACCGGGGCTCGGACCGGTTTGGAAATCTCATCTATTCCTCCAAAAGTGAATCCTCCTCCAGACTGCTCCTCCGCAAACACGGCTAATCTCCGGCCGTAATTAACGCTGCTGATCCGGTGCAGAGGTGGTGTATCCCAGCCCAGGCCACAGTGCAGAAGGCAGGCAGGCAGGCCCAGGCCTCGGCCGTTCGCTCCACTCACATATTATTACACCGATCCACCGAGCCGTGCTCCAGGAAACAAACCCACATCACTGTGCCAGAGGACGACGCTTCAAGGCAGGACTCAGAGCACGGGCAGAGAAATCCTCACACGCGGCTGGGAGACAGCTTCTTTCCCCCATCGACAGCGGAGTGTTTTGCTGTGTTGCTCTGTGTCCTCCTGCGGCTCACATCAGCGGACCCAGGGAGGATAAATAAGAATTCGGGAACAAAGTTAAACCCTTTTAATGCGGGATCAGCTCTCCCGCTGTCAGGAGCTAGGAAGAAGACAGGAGTGATGAACCTGACAGCTTGGAGCTAGCTCATAGGTGTCCGTATCAAAACAGTCGTGCCTCCGTCCGTGTCCGTGTCGGTGAGCCCTGCTGTCAGCGGAAGAACAGGAAGCCGCCCGGTTGAACCGCTACGCTTCGGGCCCACGACGCTCCGCTGCGGTTGACATGATCAAACTGTCGTTCACAAGGCAGCTGAGATGAGCAGCGGATCCAACATGGTGAACAAAACCCGAGCTACTTCGGCGCTGAGATTATGCACGACGGACGACCAATCAGCTGCCGCGCTGCAGTGACGTCACGGTAATCTCCCTGATTGTCGTCGCGAGCAGCCAGTGGCGCGTGAGGGCTGGGGTGACCGCGGGGCTGAGTGCTGCTCCCGAACACCCGAGACATCCTGAGATGAATCCAGCGCAACGTCCACTGATAGACACACTGAGAGCCATAACACAAAGTACAGAGCAGAGAGGAGGACGGGTCCAGAGGAACACGGAGACCACAGACCCAAACACGGATCGTGGGTCCTACTGTTACCTGAGGAACTGCAGCCTACCCCGGGGTGTAGTGAGGGGAAAGTGGAAGTAAATAACCAGGACTTCCAGCGTGAGTTGGGCCCTCACTGAGCCTGTTTTTCTGCAGTTTCATCAGTTTTTGTCATTTCCATTTTAAATAAGATGAATCCACCGTTTGAATTGGTTTCTTGTGTCTAAGTCTGTTGGACAGTGTAACAGGGCGCTCAAAGAGTTTTGAGTTTTAGTACTGCCTTCACTGTTTTGTACACACTTGGATCGTGCCTTTATTAAGTTTATTAAGTGAAATTCTGTAGACAGACAGACTGGGCTGTACTTTCATTCTGCAAATAAAGCATGATTCCAGCTCTAGCTCTGCATCACAGTAAATCTTTCTTATCCAAAGCACCATGTCACAGACCTTCTGAAGGTCTGTGAGGAATCCTCCAGGTCAAGGTATTTCTAAATATTATTCTAAGGCACCTGGACTTGTTGGAGCTTCTTGACGATGTTTCACCTTCATGCGAAAGGCTTTTTCAGATCAGAAGGTTGGTGGTTCAGTCCCTGATTTCACATCCATACGTAGTTTATACATTAAGACTGTAGAGAATTTTGAGCTATAGACAGCTGGAAAGTGGACAGCTCTAAGTTCTAAGTGTGAATGCACTCAAGACACACTGAGGACACATTTGAGATCTGATCTTTGAGTCGCACATGGCCGCATTCTTTTAGGAGTGTGAACATAAATGTGTCCTGAAGGGCGGTGGTGCAGTGGTTGGCACTGTCGCACTGTTGCGGCAAGAGGGTTCAGAGTTCGAGCCCCGGTTTGGGCATTTCTGTGCAGAGTTTGCATGTTCTCCCTGTGTAGAGGGTTGCATCAGGAAGGGTATCCGGCGTAAAACCACGTGCCAGATTTGAAACATGCAAATCGTCAGTTTCGGATTGTGTGGTGGGTCACTGTGGCGACCCCCTGATGGGGAACAACCGAAAGTGGAACAACAACAACAACAACATAAATGAGTCCTGAGCCACACAGAAGGACCAAAATGAGTACTCATTTCAAATCATTCAGCAAAATAGCAAATGTTGGCTTTGTCATGCGAAAATTCTGAGAAGCCCAGAGAGATATATCACAAGATATATCACAAGTGCATGAAACTACTTGGGGGGGTTGGTTTAACAGGAACACGCCAAGGAATAGACCCAGGCTGTGTTGTTTTGATTTTTTCTTTGCATATAGAGCAGAGAAGTGAGAGCCAATCCCAAGTGGTCTCCAGGGACAACAATTTCCTTCAGCTTTCAGCCTCCAAGATTCTCACCCTAGGGACTAATGACTCAATGTAACATTCACAGTGAAGTCGGTTCTATTTGTTAATCACATTAAGTCACATGACATTAAACCGTATCTTGATAGATTAAATTCCTGTTTTATTTTGAAGCTACCAGTCTTTTTGTGTCTGTGGTTGTTTTACTTCCAGCTCTTGTGTTTTCCCATGATTTTGTCCTTACTCTGAACTTTATGAACTCAGACCTTGGTTAAACCAGGCATGCAGCAGGTTTAAGCTGAATCTTGGTTAAACAAGAACGCTGAACAATTTTTCAAAATAATATATGTTATTGAAAAAAAAGAAGCAGTGTATTTTATATAAATAAATATAAATTTATATAAATTTTCTGTTAGGTATCAGTTGTGACTCTCCCTCATTGCTGTGTCTTCCCATTCATTTACCTTCCTGTTTCGTGTTTGTCCCCAGTGTGTGTCTCTCTGTGTGTGCGTGCTGGGTGTGGTCTTCTGGCTCAGAAAGTCACTGCAGTATAAAAAGCCCGGGCTCATACCTCTGGTCTCCACCAGCCATTCAGTCATGTATGCTGTGCAAACGCCACAGCTAAGTTCTTTGTCTCTGCCAGTAACAGAGTATTCCTGTTTGGCTGTGTCTCAGGTTCAATGCTCCCGTCACGCCACATCCAGCTAATACATATGCACATTTACATATGTGGAACCAGAATCTCTTGTTGCAGTTTGACAGATGACTGAAAACAGGAATGGCAGATCTGAGCAGGTAAGTTGAACAGGTAAGCTGAAGCTAGTAGACAATGGAGCTGGTGGCCCAACAGCGCAGGTGGTAAACAGATGATCCTAATGAGGAGCAGGAGACAAAGACAGAGCTGGATGTGTCACACACAAACACAAAGTTAGGAACATGCTGATGAGCAACTGGCAGAGACTGGAGGGCAGATGATGAGCAGCAGGAGTTCAGGTGGATTGGCAGAAGAAGGAATCGGAAAGCCACGCCCAGCAGGACACACACACAGCACACAGTCAGGAAGGACAACAAAATGGGGACAAACAACCTCTCAAGGGAGGGAGAACTGTGGAGAGCACAAGGAATAAGGGAGAGACAGAGTCTACCCATAACAGGTAGAGAGGATTTCCATAATATGAGAATTCTTCTGCGAGCAATTAGGGAGGTGAAAGAAATTACATTAGTTTGAATATTTGTTAATATTATTAATGTTATCTTCTGTCAATCTTCCAAAGTACTCTGTGAGGAGATGGTGAAATCTGAATCTGTAAAATCTCAAAAACTACTTTGAACAATGACTCCCAAAATCTAGATAATTTGAGGCACAACCAAAACATAGTCTACAGTTCATTGTGTGGAACCCACCCATGGACCCAACAACAAGCTACCACTAGTCATTGTGTGGTCCAGGACTCATGAGCTCTTCTTCTCATTCTTCACCCCAGCTGCTGCAGCAGAACGATTCCAGAAACATGAGCTGTGTGCCCACTGTGGGATTTGGGACTGGACTGAATTGAGCACAAACAAGCGATTAGGGGGACCATTACCAGGACCCAGTTGAGATCTCATTGGGGGAGGATTCCTCAGGAGTGGGAGTAATCTGGACAGGGTGTCAGGTTAGATGTTCCGGGACCTGGGCCATAAGTGAGTGTAAAATTGAACTGGCTGAAGAACAAAGCTCAGCGAGCCTGACGTGAAGCTGCTTGGATATAGGCTAGGGTCTTGTAATTAGGAAAAGGCCCATCTGAGTCCTCCTCCCAGGCCACTGCCAACAACTTGTAACTCTGTTACGACACATAGTTATCTTAAGCTGGTTACAGTTTTTGGGAGAAGAAAGTGCAAGGCTGGGGTTTCTGGTCAGCCCCAGAATATTGTTACAGTACCTCACCCACTCCGGTGTCTGACCCTTCAACCTCCATGGGACTGACTGAACTGACTGGTCAGGCTGAACCAGGACAGGTGCTGATGTTAACAGGTCTTTCAGCTGGTTAAAGGCTTGGTCCACCTCAGGGGTCCAAACAAATGAAGTCGTGGAAGAAGTGAAGCTGGTGAGTGGAGTGGCCACCTGGCTGGAGTTTCAGATGAATCTCTGGTAAAAGTTGGTGAAACCCAGGAATCTTTGAAGCTGTTCATTGGTAGTTTGGCTTGGCCACCCTGGTACTGCCCTTTTTTTCTCCGGGTCTTTACCTGCCCGCTCTGAATGATATATCCAAGGAAACTCACCATTTGCTTTTGAAATTCACAATACTCAGCTTTCATGAACAGTTTATTCTTCAGCAGCCCCTGAGGTCAAATGTGTAGAAAACAGTGATGCCGTGGAAATGTTCAAAGGCAGATGATAGCAGGGGAAGGGGATATTTGTTCCTAACATGATATCGTTTAACTTACAGAAGTCAATACAGGGATGTAGTGTCTTATCTTTCTTAGAGATGAAGAAGAAACTATACTTAAGCATTTCTCCATTGCTTCTCTTTCAGAGACAGGTTGTACAACCAGCTCGATGGACCTGGAGCTCCAGGAAGTAGGTAGATGGTGCCATGTGGTTAATGTGGTGGCAAGGAGATGGCGAGATCCATGCTGAACACTTCCCCAGATCATGGCACTCAACAGAACTGGTGAATAGGTCCGGCGGAGCAGGTCTGGGTGAAGTAATGGTGCCCTCTGTGGGAAATAAAGCAGACTGCAGACAGTGTGAAGGGCAGAACAAGTTCCAACTTGTTATTCTGTTATTGGCCCAGTAAATATGTGGATTGTGTTGTTTTAACCAGGGAAACCAAGGACTAAGGGTGTCTTGGGGATCACAATGACATTTAGCTGGATGATTTCACTGTGATTGCCAGACATAATTAATGTAACAGATATGGTGTGCTGAGAAACATGAGCTTATAATATGCCAGGGCATTGGCTGTGATGGGGGTCTCAATGGGCTCTAAGGCTATATCACACTGCATGACTAAATCTTGGTTAATAAAATTATCCTCAGCCCCAGAATCAGTGAGAGCTTGGAGAGACAAGGAGAATTGGTTATTACACCATGGCCAAGGTGGATCATTGTGGTTGCTTATCTTTCGATTAGGCATTAGCTGCTGACATGAGTTCAGAGAGTAGTCTTCCACACTCCTAGAAGCATTACCAAGGTGGTCATGAAATAGTCATTTTAAGAAAGTGCCCTTACCCCACCACTGGCATGTTCCACCTCTGCCTAAGCCTCTTAACAACCCCATAACATGATAAACCTTAGTTTGGTCAGAAAAGAAAGTCAGTGGCCTCTGCTTGCAAAAGTGGAGGCTCGGTGGTGGAGGCAAGTGGAAACACGGAGGTAGCTGCCTGGGAACGCAAAGAAGCTAGCAGAGACATTTGGCTAGTTAACTTACTTGATGAATCCTGACTTGATGGTTCTCCAAGAGATTCTGCTGATGGTGTTCTAAGAGGATTGCTTGATTTGTGATTGCTTTCTGCATTTTTGAGGGGTTTTGGTTTGTGTCTGCTGGGTCCATGGTGACCAGTTTGTTCTGTTACATTTAGTAAGTCTTTTGGACCCAAAGCGCAAAACCCAACACTGGAGACCAGTATGAAAAAACATGGTCTATTAGGGACAGAAGATAGTGAGTAAAGTTCTTTATGGTGGAGCAGGGCAGGCAGTGTACTGAGCTCGTTAAGGCTTTTACAGCAAACTCTTCTGCTCTGCTACTATTACTGTGAGCAACAACTGGACATGGAGAACAGTATCTCCTTCTTCTTCTTGTGTTTTTTTTTTTACGCACGAGTTTTATGAGAGTTTTATGCACATGCTCCATGTCTTCTCTGTTTTTGGTGCATTTCTGTAGCAGCGTTACAGCGCCACTTACAGGCCTGGCATATGTACTACAGCATTTTCAGTGGTTTCGTGTGGACACACACATTTCTTGAGACGATGCCGTGTTTATGGAAAACTTTCTTAAAACAAAAAAGAAACAGATCATTTTTGTCTCTGTGTGGACAAGGCCAAAGTGTGCCAGTGGCAGGTGCAGGTCAACCTGTGGCACAAGCAAAAACAATAATGAATCCCAGGAAGGCAAGCACGAGGAAAAGACACAGCACAGAGAGTGAAATGGAGTGAACGAAGAACCTGTCCTTAAATGCAGCAGCTTTGGAGGTGGGTTGATGACAAGATGAGAAACAGGTGTGCAGGAGTACTGGCGGGCAGAGAACGTAGGTCACCACACCCAGACTGGAGCACACACACAAACAAGTAGAAGAACAAAACAGAGACAAACAGGAAACACAAAAGAGAGGACACACAAGGAAAGAGGAACTGCCTAATCCAGACACACACACTTTGTATATTGTCCCATTTGTTAGATCAGATATTGTGTGTTTTCATGTTTGGTATTTGTTAAATAAATGCTGAATATGCCTGCAGGTCTATTTAATGTGGTACAAGAGTGAATATTGCCAACCTCTACCCTTCAGAACTTCACATCCTTCAGCCTTAACTATTGATATGATAAATTTGGTTGTAGTTATGAAGTTTATTATTAATCAGCGTTCTAAATTGGTAGTTAATATATTTTGCGAGACTGATTCAGTGAATTGGCCGTCCTTTCCCCCTTTTGAGGGTGGTGCCCCAGTGTGAGTTTAATTTAAATGGAATCCTGATACTAATGTAATAATTATTTCTGACAGCTACAACTGATAAGCTGCTGTGCCTACAAAATAAAATGGTGCCCCTTGTGAGGCAGTGCTCTGCTGGAAATCATTCAGAATTGTGCGTTATTAATTTCAGCATAATTTTTGCCAATACCAAACAAACAGTATAATCCAATCCAAAGCCAAAAGTCTTTACATTCAGCACCAGTAGTCTGCCACAGGAGTAGACGCCCAGCTGTTCTTACAAACTAGTGAATTGTGGTGAGAATTGATTTATTCACTGAGTTTAGCTAAAGCAGAGAGAAATCTCTCTCTGGTTATTGGTAACTGCCCCTTTAAGCCCTCATAGTGTTAGAACTATGATATAAATAGTAAACTAAGATCAAATATAAAAGATAAAATGAGTGACATAATCCACAAAATGTAAAATAATACAAAAAGCCAGATGAAAAATTTGTTTTTGAGGCTCATGTTTAAAGAAAATACATCAGTAACTACAGCAGTTTAGCATCAACCCTATTTGATCTCCCCTAGATCTTAAGAAAGGTGCTGGCCTGTCATGGATCTGATTGGTTCCAGGACTGGCCTGAACCCTAGGAGGGAAGCCATTCATTCGGGATTGGATAAATATATAGATATATAAATAATAGAATTGTTCTGGTCATAATTTTATTCATGTTTTTGTTCTTGTTAAGTAACAAACAGAACAGTGCAAGGAATTTATTGTCTTTGTAGAGACTGTTATTATTGGTACTATTATTATTATTAGTAGTAGTTATAGTATTTGGGCCCAAGCACTGAAGAAGTGAAGAAAAGATCATTAAACATTTGTGTAAAAATAAGGCTTACTTCCTGTTGCTACTAGGTGGCGCTATAACCATCACTTAATATTCTAGCTCAGATGTGTTCAAGCTGGGACTCTTATCAAACGTGAAGTTTGGTTCACTGTATATTTGAGTTACAGCAACTTCCTGTTGGCACATCAGAATGTACCATGTGTGGCTGCATGGTACATTTGAACACTGGGATTGGATGAATATGCATGCATTGATGCATGTGCCAAGTTTGGGAAGTATCAAGCACCCTTACCCAGTCAAATATGCTAAAAGTAATTAGGTGCTATTATTTTGAGAATCTTAAAGACCTAGAGGATGTATTAGTTCAATGAAAGGTGGTGCACAAAATTCAAAATGGCTGACTTCCTTTTAATTAAAATGTTTTATGATGAGAACAATGACCCCATCGAATCTCATGAACATCCAAGTACCTTCATTCCAACAGGGGGAACTACAGGGCCCGCTGATCAGATCCAAACCCAGTCACTGCAGAACTTTAGAATTTTCACCAGTTTTGGCAAGTTTTGGTTTGAGTTTGTGCATCCCAAGCACCTCGAAAATGCACTTCTATAGCATAATAATCATTTCATTTATTCGTTTATTGAATTAGGACAATGCACATCAATAAACATATCAGCAGTGAGCATCAATGTGAATATGAGAATTAGAACAAATTTAATCAGGCAGGTACTGATGATATGGGTACATGACTGGTTTGTTTTCAACCAATGTTTCAGATTTTTTTTTTAAAAAGGTGGAGTAGTTGTCACAGTTCCTGATGTAAGCTGGCAGTGCAGTCCATGACTGTGTGCCTAACAGACACCACCATTTGGGTGGTTTCTGAATTTAGTCCTGCACCGTTGTACAGTGGGTACGGAAAGTATTCAGACCTCCTTAAATTTTTCACTCTGTTATATTGCAGCCATTTGCTAAAATCATTTAAGTTCATTTTTTCCCCTCAATGTACACACAGCACCGCATATTGACAGAGAAACATGAAATTGTTGACATTTTTGCATATTTATTAAAAAAGAAAAACTGAAATATCACACAGCCACAAGTATTCAGACCCTTTGCTCAGTATTTAGTAGAAGCACCCTTTTGAGCTAATACAGCCATGAGTCTTTTTGGGAAT
>JBBMJY010000026.1:24940199-24963089 GCA_037833715.1 Toxotes lorentzi
GTGAGTGAGTGAGTGAGTGAGTGAGTGAGTGAGTGAGTGAGTGAGTGAGTGAGTGAGTGAGTGAGAGAGTGAGAGAGAGAGAGACCGACCTTTAGAGGAATGGCTTGGCCTGTCTATGTGAAACAAAGAGCCCACTGACCACACTGTGCTGAACAAGGCTGCAGAGAGGGACATGGCCTGTTTTACATCGTTCATTATGTGCATGTGATGATGTGACAGTCTGCCTTCACGATACAGCCAGGCCTGATCCAGCTGAAGACTGACGGACTAAACGTTTGCTGGAGAAGTAAATGTATAATGTAGGATAAAGTGAATTTAATCCAAACTGTGCTGTTTAGTCAACACAAAAATTACTTCAGCCTCCCTTTACCATCAGTTTACAACAAAGGACTGTTGGTCAAACACAATAATTGCAATGGCTAGTTTTTTTTTTCAGAAAATTCATCGACCAAATGATTGATTAATCAAGCGGTTTCAGATTGATTGGTCATGAAAATAATCACAAGTTCAAACCCTGATCAGGTCCGGATATATCTGGATGATATATTCTCCAAGAAATAAATGCGATGAACAATATAATTATTTTTAAAAAATATTATTTTAAGACCATTTATGCCACTGATATTCAATTCAATTCAATTTTATTTATATAGCACCTGCCACAATCAAAATGGTCTCAAAGCGCTTTACAGAGGCCCAGAGCCTGGAGATATGATAACATAATAGCATAATAATACAAGTACATCGTTTCATAAAGCAATGAACTTCTAATTCTTGGACATTGGAATTGGATGTGGATTTTTCGAACATCCCAAGCCTCGCAAAAATGTTGTTCTGCAGCATAATAATAATAATAATGATAATAATAACAATAATAATAATATCAATAATAAAAATAATAAGAATAATCTCTACAATAACAGTAGGTTCCTAGCATTCTCATAGCTTGGGCCCTAATAATAATAAGTAAAGCTTTAAGCAGCGTTGAATGAGCCCTTAGCCTGTAGGGGGAATGGCAGCCATGGTGTCACAGTTTGCATGATGGTCCAATGCAGAACCTATGAATGAAACATTACTTAATGTGTCCACTAGTTGCATATTTGTATCGTGCACAAAAGCAGATGCCTGCACAGATAGACCCTAAAAGTGTGTTTGTGGTAGGTCTGAACGATTTTAGGAAACGATCGAATTGCGATTTTTCTGGCAGATGTTGCTATTTCGATTTGATTCACGATTTTCTTCAAATCAAGCTTCAGTGTAATATTCACAGTGTGCAGTAACATTTACAAACATGACAGAAAATTACATCATACCATTAAAACGTTAAATGCCATTATTCTAATGCAAGAATGAAAACTAAAGTTAAGAATTGATTTCAAATGTATTTAATAAACATGCATGTACATTCTATAAAGTCCTTGACCAGTGGCAGTTATTTTGCTATTTTCGCGAGACTTTTCACCGGAACTTTTTCGCCATGCAAATGCTTGTGGTGATTTTTCAAGTTCTGGTATAAATTGGTTGTGTTTCCGCTGGATGTTGTCTCTAACCAATTTAAACATGCTATAATTCAGACCCCATCCCCCCAATGAAGTACAAGCCTATTTCCAAGCTGCTTCTTGTGTCCACACTGTTGGAGAAAGTTGTCACCTGACAGTTTAAAGCTGTTTTAGAAAACCAGAGCTTGTATGGCTCCATTAAATCACATTTTCATACCTGCAGATTAGGCCTCCATGATTAATCGTATTTTCATCGCCATCGCGATGTGAACATGCATGTGATAATATGTTTTTGTTGAGAGCAGGGAAATGAAACTTGTTGATGGGTATTTCCGGGACTGCCTTGGTTTGGTTCTCGTCCTGTCTTGCTGATTGTGGGTTTTTGGCCTCTGTGGGTCTGTTCATGTGAAATGCAGGTCCTCTGTCATGTGGTGTCCCACAGGGTTCTTTTCTGGGTCCCATGTTATTCTCTTTATGTATGCTGCCTCTTGGGCAGATTATTAGCTGTATAGAGGCATCTCTTATCATCTTTATGCTGATGATATTCAATTATTTTCCTTTTGTCTGTTTTAAATGAATGTTTGGATGACATCAAGTGTTGGATGACTGATAATTGCCTTCAGTTAAATGCTAAGAAGACAGAAGCTCTTCTAACTGCTCCTGAAAATATAATTCCAAACCTAATTCCTGACCTCCTCCTCCTTTATACAGCCAATCGGGCTCTTAGGTCCGCTGACCAGAAAAGACTGGCTGTCCCTCAAACCCACTATAAAACCTGTATCATTGCAATCCCTAGACTCCTGTGAGATCTTTATGAGGCAGCTGAAAACCAGTTCATTTAGATGGGTTCTTGGTTAGCTTGTCTGAATAGCTGCTTCACTTTATGTATTGCTTTTATTTTCTGTACTTGTTTATGTGTTTCTTTCCTCATTTGTTTGTTGTTGCTTTATGTTGTTTTTTTTTTTAAATTATGTTAAGCACTTTGTGATTTTTTTTTTATCTTAATAATTGAGACTGAACAATAATCGTATTTTATTGTTTATTTTCCACTCCATTTCTTTTCTCTCTTTGTATCATCACTTCCTATGGCTTCACAGTCTGTTTTGCAAATACTGAATCTTTTTATTGCCATGTGATCAATCAGTAATTTTAAATGTATTCTCTGGTACATTAAGGTGAAGCCACCAACTTTGATCTCTTTGATGAGTTTATAAAATAAGTTTTGGACATGTGGAGTATGATCTGATGTGAATGATACAACGCTGTCCAACACAGTGTTATGTAATGTAATGATGAATTTACTTGAATGTAACGCCATCCCATGAGCTGAACAGTGTGCTGACTGGATCGTCACCCTCTCTCATCTTTTCCTTCAGCTTCCCATTAAAGTTGTTCACCAGAACACCCACACCAAAGTCAGCACCGAGCACAACAAGGAATGTCTGATCAACATCTCCAAGTACAAGTTCTCCCTCGTCATAAGTGGCCTCACCACCATCCTCAAAAATGTCAACAACATGGTGAGTGGGCTTCTTCCTCTTCTGTGCCTTTTCTGTTTGAGCAGAGGTCAGAGGGCAGACTCTGTAGTTTAGTCATTGTTGAAAGACTTGCTGGTTGCTGTGATCAGTCCTCCTCTTCATACTGGTAGTGAAGCGATACCTTCCTAGTATGAACATTTTTATTGGACTTTATTATTTAGTGTAAGTTATGTATATTTGCAGATCCATATGCATAACTCCATATTTTTGTGGATGTGATTTTACACACCACAAATAAAGACATACGTTTGTGTACAGTGAAACGTTTTTGGGTTGTCTTCTGTAGGTAAAAAATAATAAAGTCCAATACAAACTACACTATTTGGACTGTGTGTTGTGTGGTCAGAATATTAGGAACACCTCAGAATAGAATGCAGTCTTGTAAAACAGCATCACTAGCTTAATGTTAAAGCATACAACTGAACTAACAACAGAAGAATGGGAAGAAGAAGTTGGTGAAGAGATTAGGGATGATACAATGCCTATAAAAGTCCCCCACCCCCCCCCCCCCGCACTCCTATTATAAGTATTCCCCCCAAGGGCGGGAATACTTTTTATAGACACTGTATTTTGGACAAGAGTCTGGGACATATCGATTCTTGCAGAGAGAGTTGAATATAATGTTTGTTATAAGTTTTCAAACAACAGTGGAAAAAATAACTTTAAAACCAGTCCCACCTGCCTCATCAACAAGCACTAAGGAAACTATCTGGCTTTGTTTAGTTACGGCTTCTCATAATTACTTTGATTGTCAAATGAGGAAATAGGAGTGCATACCTAGAAGCACCTTTGACATTGTCATTACTGTCAGCCATGACGCGATCTTCGTCAGTGATATGAGCTGCCCTAATGCCTAATGTCTCCCAGTGTGCAGATGCTGTCGGTAACGTTTGAACTGTGATTGTCTTCACAGCGGATATTTGGAGAAGCCTCTGAGAAGAACCTCTACCTCTCCCAGCTCATCATCCTGGACACACTGGAGAAGTGCCTGGCTGGGGTGAGTGTCCCCCTGTTCTTAAAGAGATTTTAGACATGACCTGATCTCATCTCAGTGACGACCTGTAATCCACCCCTTCGTGATGAGTTTTTGTGTTGGGAGCAGGCTGTTACGTCCCATCTATGTGCAAGATGTGAAATCAGATCCTGAAGTGACTGAGTATCTATCCTGCTGCGTTGTGCTCACCCAGGCACAAACCTCTGTTAATGTACTTATCCTCCATCAGTCATGCTCTCCTTGTTTCTGGGAGGTTGCTCTGTAAACCAGCAGGTCCAGATTACATTTTCAGGTGTTTGGTGGTCGTCTAGCCTCTAATGGGAACCGCTCTTAGCTTCCTGTATGGGTTTTTGTCATTATCATTCACAGTCAGATGGAAGCCAGGTACCTGTCTGTATTGGTGGTTAACATTGCGCTTGTGGATTGTAATAGGTCCTACTGCTCTTCCATTTCTGTATCATATCCAAACATTGTTCCAGTCTCCATCTGTGATCATCAGGGCTGGGCGATATTGTTGAAACCACTGTCACAGCACTAGTCAAGGACGTCAAGGACAAAGCCAGCTTACAGGATTATTTATACCACTTGTATTTATGTATAATTAATACGTATATCCACCTGTGACTGGATCACTAGAGATGCAGGTTAATGTCAGGTATGAACACGGCCTAAAGTTCTCAGGAAATGTGGCTGAGGATCTCAGAACACTTGGAAGAAAGACAGTGGTTTACAAATGTTTGAACTAGGGATGCACCGAATATTCGGCCACTGAAAGTTTTCGGCCGAAAATGGCTCAAAAGTTCATTTTCGGTTTCCGGCTGAAAGACTTTTATCACCGAAACAACATGGCCGAAACAGGATGTTGTGATGACGCAAGCGAAAACCACTGCCAGTACGAGCTTGTCTGGAAGGGCCAACATGTCTGTGGTGTGGACATATGTCAGTATATCTGAGAAAGATACACGCCCACTCCGTCTGTGGAGAAGTTAAATAGTTATTTTATTTCCAGTATTATTTTATATTGTGCATTGTTGGAATGTGCTAAATAAATATTTTCATAATGTTGTAATTGATTTATTCTTTGAAACATTCATATTAATTTATGCAATCACATTGCCTTGAAGTGTTAGTGAGGTTAGTACACAGTCATAGCCATAAATGCAATGGTACTAATAATTGGCGTAATTTCTTTCGGTGTTTCGGTTTTCGGCCCTGGTTTCCTCATTTTCGGTTTTCGGTTTCGGCCAATAATTTTCATTTTGGTGCATCCCTAGTTTGAACTGAATGATCCATAAGTGACAGAACATGAGGGAAGAGACGAGTAAAAGACGTCAGGACATCATATGTACTGAGGAGTATAGACGGTAGTGTCACCAGTGTTAACTGGTAATTTAGCTTGGAGCACTTATTGTTGTTGCTATGGTTACTATGGCTGTACCCACCAGCTTTTGTGGCTGATGGGAACCTTATCTTGTTACCTGTTAAGTTTATCTTGATTTAGAAGGCTAGTTAAACTCGTGACTTATTGGATTTTATCATAACATTGAAGAAGAATGGAATGTGGATTGGCAGCGCCTGGCTGACGCGTTCTGCTCAGTCAGGTCAGTGTGGTTATTTTAGGTGTTGTGATGGAGGATTTGTGTGGACTCCTGGCAGCCTGTGAGAAAGTGCAGAATTTGTGAGGCCATGGTTTTTGTCACATTGCATCAGTGGCCATTCAATAACACGTCCTGTTGACCTGGTCCTCATGCTGAGCGCCGCCCCCTCAGTGGAACAGACAGAGGCCTTTTTTCCTGAGTGTCTCCCTCCTCTCTGTTGCCCCCCCCCCCTCAGCAATCTAAGGACTGCTTGCGTCTGGATGAGACCATGCTGGTCAAACAGCTGCTGCCAGAGATCTGCCATTTCATCTATACGTACCGTGAGGGCCACCATCACGCTGCTGAGCTCCGGGCCTCAGCCTCAGCTGTCCTCTTCTCTCTGAGCTGCAACAACTTCAACGCTGTCTTCAGCCGCATCTCCACAAGGTAGCTGTCTACTCTACCCAGTCTGGCTAAACACACATCCTCAGTGCTGCACTTTGAAAGATGCTATAATCACAGGGAGGGATTTACATCAGCAGACGCCTTATGACACTGGTTGACATTCTTCTGGGTCTGTCAGGAACAGTTAAACTGAGCGAGGCCTCAGACCCACAGCTCTGCCTTTGGAGCCTTTTCTCTGGTCAGCATTAGCACACTGAATTTACTGCGGAGTTAAAATGATGATCAGCCAGTTGATTAGTTTAAGCAGAAAATACCCAAAAATCATTGGCTCCAGATTCTCAAATATAAATATTTGCAAATGTAAGTAATAAACTTTCCTAGAATGTGGACGTGCTTGTTTATTAACATTATATTGGAAGAACTTAAAAAAGAACCATGTGCCATCGCACACACTGAAACTAAAATGACGATCAATTTTCGCTTCCAGCTGAAACCTAAAAAAATGTCTGAGTTCATTTCTCAGTCTGTTTAACTGCATCCAGAGCAGCAGGACTCACGTGTGCTCGTTTGTGTCTCGTCAGGCTCCAGGAGCTGACGGTGTGCTCCGAGGACAACGTGGATGTTCATGACATAGAGCTGATGCAGTACATCAACGTGGACTGCTCGAAGCTGAAGAGGCTGCTACAAGGTTCACTTCTGATGTTCTTACAGGTTTACATTAACAGGTGTTAACCACGCTCTTCGGTGGTTTCAGCCACATGTTTCAGATGTAACGGGGCTTTGCCGATCAGAATTCTGACAATGCTGGGTGAACAGAGCCATCCATTGTTAGGGTCAGGTAAAGAATTAGGCCAGTTCTCATCTGTTAGATGTGGAAGAAATGATAAAGAAACAGAGATGGAGGTTGAACCAGTGTTTTCGATGTGAGTGTTGATTCTAATTTTGTTTGTTGTCTTTCAGAAACTGTACTGAAGTTCAGAGCTCTGAGGAAACCTGCCCAGCTCGCTGTCATCAACAGTTTAGAGAAGGTGCTTGTTCTGCTGGACTGATTCTGTCCCACGCTGGAGTAGCTGACACTTGAATTACCACGCTCTGACTTATGTGTAGAAGTGTACACTCTCAACAGCTTTATGTGCGTACGTGTTCTACTTGTGCTGTACTCTCTTTTGCAGGCGTTTTGGAACTGGGTGGAGAATTACCCGGACGAGTTCACCATGCTCTACCAGAGACCGCAGACAGATATGGCAGGTGTGAACTGAGACAAACCATTCAGCCACGCTACAGTCACAGATTTATCAGATCTGCCCATGGTTTGGGTTGATTTGATTTGACTTGATTAAATAGTTTTTCCCAAACACTAAAAGAGCTCCACAGATACAAATTGTGAAAAGCCACAAGACCAACGCTTCAGCACGTTCAGTCTGTAATAAAATAATGGATAATACATCAAAGTGCAAAGTAGATTCACATCACTGCAGAAAGAACTGTGTGGGAGAAACAAAAAGCTGGTGCACACAGGAAAACAAGCTTAAAGACAGAGGAGCACAGGTCCTGTGGGTGACATGTTTCTTTGTTAACCATCAAGAGAAGATTTCATGAGCTTCATGATTCACCACAACATTCAAACCCTGCTCTGCCTCAAACACAGCTCGTCTGTCAAACATGGTGCTGCTTCTGTTATGGCTTGGACATATATGGCTGCCAGTGAACCAACTCCAATTAAAGCTCATTATTTTGTTTCAATGACTGTGTTAAAGGTCAGAAGCTGAAGAACAACAAATGTGTAACTGTCCAAACAGTTACCGTCTAACCTACATGTGTTTCAGTGAAAACACTGATAGTCAGCTGTTCAGTCATTCTGTCAGTTAATGGATCCACAGGACAACTGTTGAAAGTTTCTGTCATCAACTGTATCTCTGTGTGTGTGTGTGTGTGTGTGTGTGTGTTTTCAGAAGCTGCAGAGAAGTTGTTTGATCTGGTGGACAGCTTCGCAGAGAGCGCCAAGAGGAAGGCAGCTGTGTGGCCACTGCAGATCATCCTCCTCATCCTTTGTCCGGAGATCACGCACACCATCTCCAAAGACACTGTGGAAGACAGCAAGGCCAACAAGGTGGGTGGAAAGAACACACACACACACACACACACACACACACACACACACACACACACACACACACACACACACACACACACACAGAGCAGAGACTGACTGTAGCACTCACACACTCCTTCCTGTCCCGTTGTGTCTGCAGAAGCTGTTTGTGGACAGTTTGCGGAAAGCTTTAGCAGGCCAGGGGGGCAGCAAGCAGTTGATGGAGAGTGCTGCCATCGCCTGTGTCAAACTGTGTAAAGCCTCCACCTACATCAACTGGGAGGATCATTCCACCATTTTCCTCCTGGTCAAGTCCATCGTCATGGATCTCAAGGTCTGACCAGTTATTGAAAGTGGACTTTTCTCTCTTCATGTTGTGCTTTTTTTTCAGTTTTCCTTCTTTGTATCTACAATGTTGACAGCAGCTAGAAAACCCAGTAATCTGCTAATAATAAGAAGAAGACAATAAGAGGACCAGTAATAGGGCTAATAATAACAAAAGTAAAACTAATGATGGTAAGACTAATAATAGGACTAATAATAACAGTTGATGAGACTAATATTGGAGGCAGTAGGTGGCCCACAGCCACAGATCCAGACTCTGGAGGCAGATGAACCTGCAGAGGTTGGGAATCATCATGGGAAGCTAAAGAAACGAGCAGATCTGAACAGGGTGTGAACAACTGTAGAATTAGCTAGAAAATAACTATGAGCTATGAGTGCTTGAGCACAGCGAGTGTATGGTTAAATGTACAGCAGGTAATTAGCCACCAGTCACAGAAATGCTAGCAACCGGAAATGACACAGTACACAGTTTCTTATTGGCTGGTGCTGATAGCCATTCCTGTTCTCAGATAATTGTCAGCTTATTTTAAATTCTTGTAATTGGCCCCATAATTCAGCTGAATGTATGAATGGCCCCCAGTGGTTCATCTCTATGAGTGTATTTTGTAACTAGTTAGGAGTGCATCCTGCCAAACATGTGCTTCTGAATGACCTGAAGTGACCCTTGATCCTCCCTGTCCCACCAGGCTCTGTTGTTCAACCCAGCCAAACCCTTCTGGAGGGGGGCGGGCAGCCAGAACGCTGACGTGGAGCTCATGATGGACTGCTTTGTCTCTTGTTTCCGCATCAGTCCTCGCAACAACCAGCACTTTAAGGTGAACTGAAAAGAGGCCATGTTCATTTGTTGTTTGTAGAGTTTCCCATTGTTAACAGCACAGAGCTTGTGTATCCTGTCAGCAGTTCTGTGTAATTCTCATGAGTGTTTCCTCTTTGTCCTGAAGGTCTGTTTGGCCTCCTCCTCCCCCTCCACCTTTCACTTTGTCCTGGTCAACTCGTTGCACAGAATAATCACTAATGTAAGTCAGCAGAGCTTCTTCACACATCTCTGATAATAAAATAGTTGATGTCTTATTTCTCTAATCATTTCTCGTCCTGTGTTCTCTCCTTCCAGTCCCATCTGGACTGGTGGCCCAAGATCGATGCAGTGTACTGCCACTCTGGAGAGCTTCGCTTTATGTTCTCAGACACCCTCAACCGGGTGACCCAAGGTGTCAGCACCCACCCTCCACTACGCATGACACCGGTGAGAGGACAGCAACATGCTACATCACTTAATGAAATGAAACGTGCCAGATCATAGTTGGAGTGCCCATATTGCCCATATTGCCCATATTGCCCATATTGCCCATATTGCCCATATTGCCCATATTGCCCATATTGCGTAACCAGTGGTCCCCCCCCCCCCCCCCCTCATGCCTTCCTACAGAGTTTGACATTCAAAGGGAAGATGAGCACCAGCCTTAAGTTCAAAGAGAAAGCCACAGACCTGGACACTCGAAGTTACAAGTGCCTCCTTCTTGCTCTGGTCAAACTCATCCACGCTGACCCCAAACTCATGTTACATGTGAGTCTGCGCGACATTCGTGCCACAAAGACAACTTTTATTTCTGAGTTTTTTGATCAAATGCTACACTGACCACTTCTCCTACACATAGATTCGATGCACCCATACACCTTTTATTTTAGTGTTCTTTCATTTCAGCTCTGTTTCTTACAACTGGAATGACAGAAAAGTTGTTGATGTTTAACTTGTGTTTGCGTTGTTGTGTGCTAGGACCCAGTGAAACAAGGTCCAGAGATGCAGAGCAGCACAGCAGAGCTCATCACTGGCCTGGTGCAGCTAGTGGCTCTAAGCAACACCACCCAGCTCTCACAAGAAGCCATGGAGGTCAGAGGCCAAATCCACTACTGATGTTAATCAGTGGCACAAGACAGGGGAAACAAATCAAAACAGATTTCACTTAACATTATGGACATAAAGAACATAACTGTACGATTTAGACATCACAGGGGAAACAAAGAAGGGTCAAAATTGAAGGAGTACAGGCCAACATGTCCCGACTTTTCATTCAAAACTTCCTGCAGATGTTTCACAATAAAAGACTACCACGAATGGGAGGAATTATGCCTGAGGAAGTTTTCAGTTCACCATTAAGTTTCATTGAGCTTAACAGTAATTGAGCAATTGAGGTAAATAAATTCATACATTATATATGTGGGACATTATACTGATGTTTTTGTTGTTCTTCAGCATAAAGCTGTTGTTTAGTGTAAAACCTCCACTGACAAAGCTTTGTTTGTGTCTCCTCCTCCTGCTGTCTGTTTCCAGGCTCTGTTAGTTCTACACCAGCCAGAGACCATAGAGCTGTGGAATCCTGATGCCCCCATAGAGACATTTTGGGACATCAGGTACTCAACAGTCTTCTCATCTTTCCATAAATAAGGGCAGGGGGCGGGGTCTAAATCAGTCATCAGTCCCATACCAATGGAGACACAGTTGTCTGCTGTGACTGGTTTGAGTAACATGGAAGACACCTCGCCTTTCTTTAATGTTTTTTTTTTTATTACATTAAACTTGACATTAACTTCCACTGTATGTCTTAAAAGAAAGGTTTTCAGGATCAAAGCCACACTGAAAAATGTGCAAGCCATTATGATCTCTGACGCTCTATTGTTGAAGTTTACAGGCGTCTGACTTCTCATTCTTTGCTTCCTTGTTTCAGTTCACAGGTGCTTTTCCTTATCTGTCGTAAGCTGATTTCCCAGCAGATGGTTAATGGGACAGAGGTTCTGAAGTGGTTAAGGGAGATCCTCATCTGCAGGAACAAGTTTCTGCTAAAGAACAAGGTGTGGTCCCATTTCTTAACAGTAGCAACAGGCTGCTTTGTTAGTTACAAACAAAGTCAACTAAAACTCTCTCTGGGCCAGTCAGGGAAAGCACAGTGGTGTAGGTCACCTGTCCCCTGAGCAGTGTGTAAAATGTGTGTGTGGTCCTCGATCGCTGCAGGAGTGTGCCACTATGGGTGGTGGGATCCCCATCTGCCGACAGGCGCAGACAAAGCTGGAGGTGTGTCTCTACAAGTTCCTGTGGAGTCCGGACACCGAGGCGGTGCTGGTGGCCATGTCGTGTTTCCGCCACCTCTGTGAGGAGGCTGACATCCGCAGTGCCGCTGACGAGGTGCCTGTCCAGAACATCCTGCCCAACTACGCCACCTTCAGCGAACTGGCCTCTGTCAGCAACATGATGGGAACAGGTCAGTGCTGCTTCTCCCACCTTCTGTAACATCACTGAACTTTGTGAGCTCAGTTCCTCTTCTTTCACCTTGATGTGATCTAAGGAAGGAGACTAGCTACGTAACTGTGTCTGCATGAACCAAAAGATGGAGAAAAGCCAAACATGCCGACACCAAAAGAAGTCAAACCCTGTCTGCAATTGTTGGAAGTAAATAAGACTACGAGGCCTAAAAAGGTCACACACACCTTTTTCCGTTGATAGATGAGAGGACAGGAACACGGCATTCCCCAAAACATGATCCCTGGGAAGGGGTTGTCTGTAGGTGAAATGAACCCTGAGCTGGCCCCAAGTGTTCAGTCTGCTGGGTTCTGTTTAAAAAGGCTTTCTCAGTGGTAGAGGAGCAGAGGTACAGAGCTCAGTGATACCGAATTGAATGATGTCATTCCAAGGGCCCAAAGAGCGACATCCTCATCCACCAAATCCTGCCTCCAAACCCCCACATTATGGATATCAGCTGATAGATGAATGTTGTGCAAATAAAAAGTATGGTGTAGTGTTAAATCTGTGTCTAAAGGTCTCCCAGTTCCCAGTCGTTCCACTGAGCAGAATGGGATGCATTCCTCCAGAGAAAGAGAAGAAGTCAACAAAAGTAAAAACTCTAGACGTTAGCGTTTTGTATTTACAGTGTGGTTCTTGTTTCCTCAGGCCGTTCTACCTTGCAGAAGAGGGTGATGGCCTTGTTAAGGAGGATAGAGCACCCCACACCAGGAAACATTGAGGTAAGATTCAGTTCAAATTCCAGTGGGTTTTACTGTCTTCTTTAAGTGAATCCCCTTGGATATGGCATGAAATCATTCGTCACCTTTTTAATGTACCAAACACTATGATTGAAACCCATATACTTCCATGTGTATCATGTCGGGTTAGCATTGTTCACTGCTTAGTTTTCTTTTGTCTCTGTCTGTGCTCTGTTGTTAATCTGCAATTGTTTGTTGTTTCCAACTTCAGGCGTGGGAGGACACACATTCTAAATGGGACCAGGCCACCAAACAGATTCTCAACTTTCCCAAAAACAAGGCTGATGATGGGCAGGTAAGGATGTTACATAAGGGATATGTAGTCTCCTTATTCTCCTTACCTGGGTGATAGAAATGTGGACTGGACTTCAGTACACAACAGTACTGGTCAGGTTTAGAGATTTACGGTAGATGTTACACTGACTGGCCAGGTGGGGGTGCTGTCATCTAAGGCCCAGAGAAACATTAGTTTACTCATTTCATGTCTTTTGAATCCTAAGCACAGAATGGATGAACAAACAATCCACATTTTTCCCATCTCATTGATCTTTCTGACTCAATAATCATAGAAGGGAGAGACTTTAATCCAGTCCTTAATCCAAAGCTAGACAGATCAATCATAAAGAATAGTCCTGCTGCTCACCCCCCCACAAAGAATACTCAATTTGTTGTGATCTTCAACGGCCTAGAGATATAAAACTGGGCAGCGTGCCACCAGAAAAGATGTGGAAGTGCCTCCCAAAAACAATATGCTATATGTGGTGTTATTAATAGTCCAAAAGGTGAAAAGTTTGAGTCCCTTGCAGGACTGAGACACACAGTTCTATGAGAAATGGCCAAAAGCATGACCGCCATTAACCATTTGCCGCGGGCAAATATTAGCAATAAATTGGCCGTAACTTATTAACAATTTGTCCAGTGATCATAAAATGTAATCACGGTCCATGACAGGGAAAATGTTTACAAAGCCCGCACCACAGGGGGCGCCACATACGAAATCGACTGTAAAAAATTTGGTGCACATGCTCTGGGGTCAAGTGCTAACCTAGATCCAAGGTACTGTATAGATTGGGGAAAGTGGACGTGGCCTGTTCATCAGTATCTGCAATATTATGCTGTTGTTACATTTGTGAAACTAACAACAAATCAGTCGGTTCAACTGTAGCTGAAACTAAGTACGGCTCAGGACCGTAGGACTCAGGACAGGTAGAATGGAAGGAGAAGAGGCGGAGTGTCAGGTTAACTAAGGGGATCAGTTATTGATCATTAGGAACACTGACACACACACTGACAGCTCATTCATTGGTGGACTGCAGTGCTGCTACTCTCCTCCACACAGTGAACACAGCTAAAAACTGTCACAAAAAGTTGTTAAGCAGGGCCAAATTTAACCAGCAGCTGCCGCTCATTGTCTCTGTGTCCCCCTTACAGCAGGAGTGGATCAACATGACAGGCTTCCTGTGCGCTCTGGGGGGTGTGTGTCTCCAGCAGCGCAGCACCCCCGGCCCGGCCACCTACAGCCCGCCTATGGGCCCCAGTAGTGAGCGCAAACCCTCCATGATCTCCATGGGAGACGTATCCAACCCCATGGCCTCGGCCTCGTCCTGCTCCTCATCAGCCTCCAGTGAGACGCCCGTCAGCCGCTTCCTGGACCGGCTCCTGGCCCTGCTTGTATGCGGCCATGACAGAGTGGGCCTACACGTTCGCACCAATGTTAAAGACCTGCTGGGGCTGGAGCTCAGTCCCGCTCTCTACCCCATGCTCTTCAACAAGCTGAGGAACAGCATTGGCAAGTTCTTTGACACACAGGGACCGGTGAGTGCAACAGTGGCTGTTCATGTAACAGTTTGGCTTGTACCGATGTGGTGTAAAAACAATGACCCTGGTGAGTGTAGTCAAGATATCACTTCCATCCCATTGGAGAAAACACATAAGTCATGTAGAAATGAAGTTTTCTAAAGCTGATATGAATCTGGACGATTCGTTTGCCATACTTGTCATCATAGTGTTGTATAATTTATAATCCATAAAGGGCACATCTTTGATAAGTCTCTGATCTTGGTTCTTAATTAAAAAGCTGCTATGTTTATTGTAATATTTAGTGTTATTTGTGGGCGATGTTATGCGTGTGGAACCCCAGCTATGTCTCTGTCTGAAATGTACTCAGTTGTCCTCCTGTTTCCAGGTTCCTATCAATGACACTAACACCCAGTTTGTGGAGCAGACCATAGCCATCATGAAGAACCTGTTAGATAACCACTCAGAGGGCAGCTCTGAACACCTGGGACAGGCCAGCATCGAGACCATGATGCTCAACCTGGTCAGGTCAGGACCTTTTCTTTTAGCCCAGGAGCTGCCTAAATGAACTGTAGTTCAGTACTGGGCTGTTCACCGCAGGCCTGGGGGACTGCTGCGACTCATGTCCAGTCTTCTTTTATTCTTCTTTTAGCAGCACTGGTCATATATTTGTGACGAGCTGCAGGACAGAAAGAATAGAAAATAATGCAAGTTTATTCTTCAGCTCATCCAGATGTAAAAACGGCAAAGTTCCTTTTCTCTGTAGTGTGACTTAAAGACAGAACATTGTGGTCTGATGCCTGCTGGCCTGTGCTTCATCCCTCCCCTCAGGTATGTGCGCATCTTGGGCAATGCGGTCCATGCGATCCAGATCAAAACCAAGCTGTGCCAGCTGGTGGAGGTTATGATGGAGAGAAGAGACGATCTGTCCTTCTGCCAGGAGATGAAGTTCAGGTGAGTGGCAGCGGATGGGTAGGGATGCACACATCGGTCTGGATGTCACATCCAGGACTCCACACTGCTACCTGTGCTGCTTTTTTTGTTTACTAGATCTTGAAAAGGAAATAAGCATATTAATTCAAAACATTTAGAGGGTTAGAGGGTGATGACACATTATGCTGTCTTCAGATGCTAATTCATTTCACTCATACCGTAGGAACAAGATGGTGGAGTACTTGACGGACTGGGTGATGGGAACCTCCAACCAAGCTGCTGATGATGACATCAAGTGCCTGACAAGGTGCAGCATGGTTACATGTGCTCAGCTCCACTAATGCATTGTAAGGAGCTGAGAGAGCTCCCTTCTCACTGTTTTCTCCTTTGTTTGTGTGTGTTTGTGTGTGATGTGCAGGGACCTGGATCAAGCCAGTATGGAGGCAGTAGTGTCTCTGTTAGCTGGTCTTCCTCTGCAGCCAGAGGAGGGGGATGGAGTAGAACTGATGGAGGCCAAATCTCAGCTCTTCCTCAAGTAAGAATACACCTGCACTCAGCCTCCTTTATATAAATATAAATAAATAAACAGAGGACAGCAGTGCTTTAGCAGTCTCTGAGAGCAAGTGCAGACAAACACAGCAAAGAGACAGCCATTCAGAAATAATGAAGAATAATTAATAATTCAGTCAGTGCATGGCTGCAGTCAAATGTTTGGACCTGTAGAGGACACCTTGGGTTCAATATTTTAAAAGGAGGGCACGTTCCTCTGTATGATCATCTCTCCTGTCATTCAGCTGCTCCGCCTGTGGTTTTTAGTCCTGCACATGCTCATGTGTAAAAAGCTGATTAGAAACCCATCCCACTTACCCTGTACTCCACAAGAACATCAGGCAGTGCTCCTGCTGCAGGTCCACAGTCAGTTTTCTAATGACTGATCTGTTGTTGTTTGTGCAGGTACTTCACCCTGTTCATGAACCTGCTGAATGACTGCAGTGAGGTGGAGGACGAGGGCCAGGCAGTGGGGGGACGAAAGAGAGGAATGTCTCGCCGACTGGCCTCCCTCCGCCACTGCACCGTCCTGGCCATGTCCAACCTGCTCAATGCTAACGTAGACAGTGGCCTCATGCACTCCATTGGTAAGTCAGCCACAGTATTACTACCACTCCCTGGGGAAAGTTCAGCTGATTGTGAGGATCTCTGCAGATGTCAGAGTTTTCCCACGAGTGCCAGTGTTGATTTCTTCCTCTCCAGGTCTGGGCTACCACAAGGACCTGCAGACACGAGCCACCTTCATGGAGGTGCTGACCAAGATCCTGCAGCAGGGAACAGAGTTCGACACGCTGGCCGAGACGGTGCTGGCCGACCGCTTCGAGAGGCTGGTGGAGCTGGTCACCATGATGGGAGACCAGGGAGAGCTTCCCATTGCCATGGCTCTGGCTAACGTGGTTCCTGGGTCTCAGTGGGTGAGTACCACCTGTTGATTTAGGATTGATTTCAAATGTTAACAGTTAATACTTAAATATGTCCTCATATTTAATTTATTTTGTGTATTCCTAGGATGAACTGGCCCGAGTGCTGGTGACGCTGTTCGACTCCCGTCACCTCCTCTACCAGCTGCTCTGGAACATGTTCTCTAAAGAGGTGGAGCTGGCCGACTCCATGCAGACTCTCTTCAGAGGAAACAGCCTGGCCAGCAAAATAATGACCTTCTGTTTCAAGGTGAGAAACACAGCACAACTCCTGTCATAACATAATTACAAATGCCAGCGTCTAACATTAGAGAATTGCTTAACCCGGTTTCATTCTGTTTTATGGCAGGTGTACGGGGCAGCATACCTGCAGAAGCTCCTGGAGCCTTTGTTAAGAGGGGTCATCACCACTCCTGAACACATCAGCTTTGAGGTGGACCCCACCAGGTGAGTCCATGCATCTCTGCTTTGACAGCAGGTAGTGTTCATGTTGCCAAATAGAAATAATTGTAGACTACTGTTACTGATCTGTAGTTGGTCAGAGGTTTGTAACTGAGTGACCAGTAGAGGGAAGCACTACAGCACGTGTGAGGGATGTCAGTATACCAGGACTTTGGTAGTGGGTACCCTCCATTCTGGATGCTACAGTGCACACACACACACACACACACACCACACACACACACACACCACACACACACACACACCACACACACACACACCATATAATCAGTGTACAAGCAGTAGGCTAAGCTGACCAACATTGTGACAGACCAGTAGTGAAAATACTCATAAAAAGTCAGACTGAGCGGTAATGACGGTGGCCTACTGACGTTATGAGCACCCAGGTCATGTGATGAGCAGTCACTACATCAGCCTGAAGCCTGAACAAGACATTAGCGTTCGTGATGCCACTGCGTATGGAGCCAGCAGGATAATTTCAAGATGTGAACATTTTGGTTTCATATTGTTGATATAGTTAACAGCAGAAACTCACTCACCCTGAGTTGTGCGTACAGACCCGGATATCTGTCTTTTAGCTGCTTAGATACGTTTGTGGTGAATCCTCCTTTCATCTGAAATGCTCTGTGACATCCTTTGTATACTGGCTTTCAGTTTTAACACAACAACATGTTGTCAAATGTTCAGTGTGTGTTTCCAAATAATGTCAGCTTGAGATCCACTTATTTTTCCCTCAGTTTTCAACCTTTGCCATGTGACCAGTATACTACAGACACGTCACATGATGACTGTGGGCTTAAACGAGGAAACGAAAAAAGAAATTCAAGTTTCAAGACATTCAAGACATAATAAGTGTATTACAACTTAGCATAAGAGCAAAGTAACTGCACCTCTGATTGGACTTAGGCTGTGTGATTGGATTGTCATTGACTAGATGTGATTGTCTAGTCAGATTCAGGTCTTTATAACATGAGACCTTACAGACAGGAGCTGCTTGTTTGTCTCATCAGGCTGGAACAAGGAGAGAACCTGGAGGAGAACCAGAGGAACCTGCTGCAGATCACTGAGCGGTTCTTCCAGGCCATCATCGGTTCATCCAGCGAGTTCCCCCCACAGCTGCGCAGCGTCTGCCACTGTCTCTACCAGGTAGGGACCCCCGATCCCACTCCCCATCCCCACTCAACCACGGCCCCCAGCTACTCACCCAGCCTCTCTGCCCTTAACTGTATGTGTGCAGTGTCACTTACACATTTCAAGCTCCTGCCTCTTCATTCTGAGATCTCCTGATGCTACTCCACTCACTGCTCTACCTCACAGGCATCAGTGCACAGCTGTACAGACCCTTTCAGCTGTATCAGTTCGACATCAAGACCTTTCTCTTTGACCATTTTTATGGCCCAAAAGCTGCACGCGCTCAGGATTTGAAAACTGCTGAAGCACCATTGGGACACTACAGGGGACCTTGTTTTCCTAGGTTTTGCCATCATCACAGTTATTTGTTTACTCACCTATTTTCTGTTTTTTTTCCAGTAGCGGATTGGTTGTTATACTATACAGTGTCACAACATATTGACTGAATACCCATCACATGAGATATTAAAACTTTTAGTTCTGTCTAACAGTCCAAAACCTGACAGAGACTCAGTTTACAGGAACAGAAGGCTAAGAAGAGCAGTCACAGTTAAAACACTGAACCCATGACATTTTTGAAATTCTTATTGAACTGCTGCCTATTGACCTTTTCAGACATATTAGTGTAGGTGTATTCAGGTAGTATTCACCGTGCAGTGTGATGTGTTAATACTCTGTAGTCACAAAGTAATAGGCCTCATGTATAAAAACAGGGGTAAATGTGGAGGCCTGTGATCAGATGCTGTTAACTACATAACACATCCAGACACAGATCATGTTAACACCAGGTGAAGATGATGGCAAAAACTAGTAAAACGTGGCCCTGCTTACAGGAAAACTGGTTCATATGGGGTCAGATAGGTTTCATGGAAGATAACAATTTCCCAGACCACACTGCCACGGTGATTCAGACATGTGATGGTGTCAACTGTGATCACACCTAATCCTTTGCCTCGGAGTGGAGAACAAAATCATCAGCTGATCAGGATCACAATCTCAGATGCCTTTGTGAGACTTAAAGGGGGCAGTTAGAGTCTTTATTTTTTGATACGGACATCAGGGAGATGACAGGAAATAGGGAGAAAGAGGGAGAGAGGGAACTGGCAGTGTTGGAAGTCACAGTAACCTCCAGCCCAGCAGGACTACATCTGTGTGTTAATGCACAAGGTGACTACTTCAAAGAGGACGGCGGTCAAATTTAAATCAGATCAGGTTTTTGTTTGTTAAAGTGGCTGTGCATTGTTCAGTTTGTAAGCAGTGATAACAAGAGTGTGTGTTTGATTTTTATTTTACTAAATGTGAGGATGAGGATGTGATGTCCTCCATCTGTCACTTTGTGGGGCGGTGCTCATCCACATTGAGGAAACTGCTTGGTGTTATGAGGGCTTCACCTCTGAAATGTGACTGCTGTTAGACATTATTTGTAAGTCTGTGATGTTTGAATCTTTCCAACTCTAAATGCCATCTGCTTCCAACCTCCTGCTGCACATTCATCATCAGGTCAGGTGTGCCCCATATCTTGCTCTCTCTCTCTATCATACCTGGCAGCTCTACGTAGACCTTTACAGTTAACCCTGTGTGGAGTTAAGATGACAAGATTGTTTGAGGTGTTTAGAAAGGGTTAGGGTTCCTGTTAATTCTTTTTCTGATGCTTAGCCACTGTTGGTTATGGTATCATCAGGTTCAGCAGGGTAGTCCAGGTGTCCCTCTCCTCAGCAGTGTTTTACAGTTCCTCCTGGGGTATCCTGAGCCATTCCCAGGACAGATGAGATCTATAGTCTCTCCAGCATGTTATGGGTACAGCCTGGGGCCTCTTACCAGTTGGAAGACACCCAGGAGGATTCTGAGTGGATTCCCAAACCACCTCAACTGTCTCCTTTCAACACAAATGAGCAGCAGCTCTACTTCTAGCTCCCTCTGGATGTCTTGGCTCCTAACCCTATCTCTGAGGGTGAGGCCAGCCACCCTACGGAGGAAACTCATTTTGTCTGCTTGTATTTGGAGTCTCATTCTTTTGGTTACTACCCAGAGCTCATGAACCATAGGTGAAGGTTGGAACGTATATTAACTTTGTCATCCAGCTCAGTTCCCTCTGCACCACTGTGGTCTGGTATAAATGTCCACCCTATAGCTGATGCTGCACCAATCCATCTGTCTTACACCGCATTTTACCCTCACTGTGAACAAGACCCTCAGATAGTTTAACTACTTCACTTGGCAGCAACTCTCTCCCAGTGTGCAGGAAGCAGTTCACCATTTTGTGGCAGAGGACCATGGCCTCAGACTTGGAGGTGCTGACTCTCATCCCAATCACTTCACACTCAGCTGCAAACCAACCTAGTGCCATCAGAAGCACATCATCTCTGCAAGAAGCAGAGGCAATCCTGAGGTCCCTGAACTGGGCTGTCTCTTCATCCCAGCGGCAGTCTGAGGTCCTGTCCATGAAAATCATACCAGGATCGGTAACAGGAGACAACCCTGGCGGACACCAGCTTTAAATGTGCTTGACTTCCTGCTGAGAATTCAACTCTCACACTGGTTCTAGAAGGAATGAATGACTTCTCACTAGCACCCTGATGTTGGTAGGGACTAATGATGGATTAGGTGTGATCACAAGATAGGAGGATGACAGCTGACCAGCCAGTCTCACCAGATATATCTCCAGATAATCCTCGAGTCTAACCTTAGTACACATATAACGTTTCCACTGAGCACCAAGCCTGACTTTGCTGTTGTTTCCACCTGAACGTCCGAGCAGCTTCACAATGCTTCTGCTGCTGTCTTGCCCTCACTACAGTGAAAAGCAGCTCCACAGCCCCACACGCTCACACTTAGCAGCTCAGTGAACAGACTGTATTGTTAAGGTTTTCCAGTTATTACTGAATCAGAGTGCCTCATACCCACACCCATGACAAGTGGTCTTGGGTTTTTGATTTTCCATGTGTTGACATTTTTGATTTCTCATACTCCATCTTGGATTTCCGTTTGCAGCTGTGCAGACAAACACACACACACACACACACACACACACACACACACACACACACTCACACACTCACACACTCACACACTAATACAGTCTGCTGAAGTCAAACCACACCAACGCATGCATGGACACGCTTGAAGTCCCCTAAGCAGCGATGAACACTTTTCTAACAGCAGTTTTGATTTTCTGTGTTTTGCTAGATGTGAATGTGTTGAAACTTCAAGTGGTTAGGGCTGTGCTGTGTGTGTGTGTGTGTGCGTGTGCGTGTGTGTTTAGCTGGTGCTGTGACCATGATTGTGCTCATCTCTGTTCTGTAGGCTACTTGCCACTCTCTACTGAATAAAGCAACAGTAAAAGAAAAAAAGGAAAACAAAAAAGCAGTAAGTTTGGAGAATCTATTTTCCCTCAGATACTTTCCCCCCTGAAGCAAAAAAAACTTTTTTTTTGCATCTTATTCATTTGATTTTTTTTTTTATTTCTTCATTTTTGAAAATTTGCTTTTGATTTGGTGTTCCTATGGAAATGTTTTATTCTCTCCATATTCAACTTTGTCTACAACCCTCTCTTAAAATCATTGTACTAATATCGGCACCGTTTGATGTATTTTCGATTAACAGTTCTCAGGAAACAGGGGCCTTCTCTCTTCTCCTTTCTCTCTGAACTCTCTGTTTGCACACTGGGAGCCATTTTCTCAGAACATTTCATCTGCATTCATATCATGTGTCTCCATCTTATATGACTCAAACCGCCTCACCAGCCCCAGACACACACAAGCACACAAACACACAAACACACACCTGCCCACCTCACAGCTGGCATTGCCTTATAAAAGACATAGATGGTCTTTAGGTGAAATATTCTGATAAACTGGCCTCTCTCTGTCATGGGTTGGATTCCTCAACTGTATCCTTCTCCCAACATATATGAAGAACTATGTCTGAATTTGAGAGAGTGACTTTTCTGAAGCCACAGTTCAGTTTTCTCTCTCTCCCTCTCTCTCTCTCTCTCTTTATATATATGTGTGTGTGTATATATATATATGTATATGTATATGTATATGACTGACAAATAAAAGGAAAAACCTGAAAAATGAGTGGGGCAACAGGATGGCAGTGTCCATCCACAGAGCTGGAGGAGTCACTGAATGGTCTGATGAGTAGAGTCCAGAGAATTAGAGAATCAATGCCAAGGAGCACTGAAGTTGTTCAAATGGCAAGTGGTGGCCCAACACCTCACTAAGACATTTTATGTTGGTTTTTCCTTTAATTTGTCACTCGTCTCCGTATATATATATAGAGTTCATAAATTCATTTTCCACACTCAGTACCCAATAATGACAAAGCCGTAACAGAGTTTTAGAAATGATTTGCAGATTTATTAAAAAGGAATTGGCATTGATTTGGAGTCTCTGGACTCTGCTGGAAGGATGAACACTGAACACACTTCCTAAAGATATTCCCTTATCTGGTGTTTGGATGATGGTGGTGCAGAGAACTGTCTGACACGTCACTCATGTGATTCACGTCATGCTCATACTCATCAGACCATGCAGTGACCCCTCCGGAGGCACTGTCATCCTGTTTCTTCACTCATTTTTCGAGTTTTTCATGTAATTTTTATGTGTGTGAAT
>JBBMJY010000026.1:24964186-25006134 GCA_037833715.1 Toxotes lorentzi
TATATAGTTGACTGTCTGAGCAGGAGACATTCTGGTTGAATATCCAGAGCATGTTGCTCAATCAGGAAGTGAAAATTCACCCAGAACGTCACTCTTGACTTTTTTTTTATCGTAAATGCTGGTTTTGATATTTACAAGAACACAAATGGACACATGAGTACTGAAGTGCTAAACTTAATTATTACCCTTTTCCGTGTAGTGCATTGTTCAGCAAGAACAACATTTAGTCTGTGTTGTCATTTGTGTGTCAGGGAGTTCCTTAGGCACCAGCTGTGGGTAAACCCGCCCACTGCACCCCTCTGTCTGGCTGGATACTGTTGATGCTACAGTAAAGTCACTTTTTGGAGGAAGGAGGGTCAGACTAAGGCGGCTGTTGAAACAAAATGTGAAGGACCTGATGGTAATCAGTGCAAGCCGTTCTATCCGACGTTGTAATGTGTGCGTCATCCATTCATCCAAACAAAGAGGTCCACATCATGAAAGTGAAAATGTGCTGGAAAATGATCTCCTGAAAAGAGGGAACTCTGCATAGATAGAGCTCAGGCTTGTTTAAACCCGGGATTGTATGGGTGTGTGCGCCTCATGCATGCAGACACAGTATGTGTTGTCTGGGTTAACGTCACTGCTCCCTTTATTGGACATGACTCCTCCTGATGTGCTGCTCAGTCTTCTTTTTTTTTTAACACCATACTCTTACTTCACAGGTCAAAGTCATAGACTGATACTCCACCAAGACTGAGTGACAAGAGCACACAGTGTTCTGGTGGATGGAGAGAAAATGGAGGACATGTTTGAGAAGCTTCTGTGGACATGAATCAAACCATGTCACCACTTGAGTTCATTGTACCAGTGTAATTCAAGCTGACCACAGCTGCTGGTTGTCTTCTGTGTCAGGTTTATGATGGGATAAAGACAGGATTTGGGTGGAGTATCACTTTGACACAGAATGGTTAAACAGTCTCCAGCTGTCTAAGCCTTGTGTCAGAGTATAAATGCACTGAAATCTGGGAATGAAGTCTCACAGGGAAACGAGTCGTGGATTAGCCAGGCCTGCTGCATGGTGTTTGAAACATCGCAGTAGTGTGGCTGTGCTGACTGCATGTGAAACCTCATTGATGATGGCCAGTTGATCTGTGTTGCCCCTTTACTTTTGTTGGCTGTGAGAGCCGTCCTCATGTGTGCGGCTGTAGATCTTTCCACAGCGTCAGAGAGCAACAGTCAGGAGATAAACAGGAATTACTGCTGGCATTACTGCTATGGTTGGTGCTGTAGCTTTAAGCTGGATCAGGAGTTCTGTCTGTAAACTGTGGTGTGGATGTTTACAACAGACCTAGTCCATAATTTTAGACATTTCATCAAAATCAATCAATATGCAAAATCAATCCATCTTTTTTATTGCTAATTCATTATTTTTAAGTGAACTTTTTTTTTACTGATAGGAATGATGAGCAAAACTACAAAAATAAGCCTCAAGCTGTTGTACACTGGAATGACTCATGGGTACTTGTACTTGCATGGGCCCAGTCTACATCATCTCAACAGATAGTTGAGGAACAGAGGGGAACAGCACATGATGGGGCTCTGGCTGCAGGTCTGATGATCCGTGAGTGCACAGTACAAAGTGATGGAAAGCCATTCAAAGTCAGATGGTCCAGACATGGCTTTTTGTCTGTAGTCAGGCCTCAGTTTCCTGGATCGATCGTCAGCTCGATGAGGGACAGACTGAACTGCGTCCGATTCTGGAATGTGTGATGTTAGGCTGTGACCCCCCCCCGCGAATGTCTCACATGCCACGCTACTTTGCCTCAAAGCGAGATGTGATGTGTGGGTTGTGATATTTTTGGATGATCACCTGTACGGCTCATCCACTACTTCACACCATAACTAATGGCTCCACATCTATCATCCGCCTCCTGTTTTTTCTTTCTTTCTTTCTTTTTCTTTTTTTTGTGATGACTTGCAGTTTTCATTCTTCACCAGCAGAGAGGGCACGGTTGGGTTCTTGTCTCGTTCTTCCTCTTGTCTCTTTCTCGGGCTGTAACTTGAGTCTGTTCTCTCTCATGCTACAGCCCAGAATGAACTTGGATTTATTTCTGAGTCTCTCTTTATGTGTCCTCCTCCACTGTTCCTCCTCTTGAGCCCGACATCTTCACCTCACTCTTGCTCTCTCACACATGTCGATACGTGTATATTTTATTATTCTCATCATTCCCTCTTTTGCTCTTAAATATACTGAAATCCATTTTCAATATTTTCTCTTTCCCTGCTCAACCCTTTCTCTTTTGTTCCATCTGTTCTACATTTCCCTTTTGTTTTTCCCTGCTCCCTCCATCCTCTTTCACACAGGTGGTGAGTCAGCGCTTCCCACAGAACAGCATTGGTGCAGTGGGTAGCGCCATGTTTCTGCGGTTCGTCAACCCAGCTATTGTGTCTCCGTATGAGGCTGGCATCTTGGACAAGAAGCCCCTGCCCAGGATAGAACGGGGTCTCAAACTGATGTCCAAGGTAAGGCTGGTCTATAGAACGGCAGCTGACTGGAGGGAACATTAGTGAGGATTTTAAAACACACACATACATCAGCTAAACCAAGATATGTGCTCGCTTGAGTGGAAGGATGTGACAGTATAATCCACTGTATATGATGAAACTAAACCCTGGTCTTGGCGTACACTAATATTGAATGCAGGGAAACGTTCATCAGTTGACTCAGTCATGTCAGCTACCGAGCAGGTGGAGACCTGCTTACACTGGCAGTCCAGTCAGGACAGTTTTTAATATTCTTGTTCTTTATTTCTGTCGTTGTCCTTCAGATCCTGCAGAGCATTGCAAACCATGTCTTATTTACAAAAGAAGAACACATGAGGCCTTTCAATGACTTTGTGAAGAGCAACTTCGATTCAGCCAGGAGGTAAGACACCTGGAGCATGATGCTGACTAACCTTACTCATTCTGTGAAAACACACATTTTCTCTCGTGTTGGAAAATAAAAGTGAGGTGTCACAGTGAGGTGCCGCCTGTAGAGCTTTACCTGTCTGTAGCTTGAGTGTGTGCTCTCCTCTCTCCGTCACAGGTTTTTCCTGGACATAGCGTCTGACTCTCCACCCAGCGACTCTGTCAACCACAGCCTGTCCTTCATCAGCGATGGTAACGTCCTAGCCCTCCACCGCCTGCTGTGGAACAACCAGGAGAGGATCGGCCAGTACCTCTCCAGCAACAGGTCAGGAATACGTGATTTTACCCGTCGCCTAGCAGCAGTGTGTTCTGCTGTATGATCTCAGCACTCAGTTTGTAAAATATGAATTATGATCTTCTTTCCAGAGATCACAAGGCTGTAGGCAGGCGACCTTTTGACAAGATGGCAACCCTGCTGGCCTACCTGGGACCTCCTGAACACAAACCTGTGGCTGACACTCACTGGTCCAGTCTCAATCTGACCAGCTCCAAGTTTGAGGAGTTCATGACCAGGTGGGTTTTCTACAAGCCTGTAATTTACACCATTTTACACCAAAATTAGCACGTATATGCTGGTTAAAGTGAACTAGATTCAAAGTCTGAGCCTCACCTCCTCTTTTCATTCTGTAGCTGCTATGTTTAACTTTCCATCCACAGACAGACATTACTTTCCCTGGGGTTAAATGTGCTTCCACAGCAGGTGCAGTGGCCACATCATGTGGTACATTAGACTGTCAACTATCATTGATTATCATCCGTAACACTCAGCCTACTCAGCTACGATGACTTCTTAGGTTGGAGTGCAGTTGTGTGCTCTTTAGAAACCCTCACTTGCCGCCTCATCATTTGCATAAAGGAAGTTGTACTGTCAGTAAGATTTCACAAATCTTGAATTTTCTCTGCATATTCCTTATTTCTTCTTTTGCAGCAGAGACACTTTGTCATATTCTGCAGGAATGCAGTTATACCGTTGCGTTTGTTGTCACAGATGATGGAACATCTATGGTTTGTCACTGTTGCTTTAAGGTTTGATCTAAAAGTGTCTTCCTGAGTTTCGGTCTGTTTCCTCTTTGGCTTCCTTTAAGCAGCAGACTTCATGACTTCATGCTGAAGTGAGACTTTTTATAGCTGATGTTCTTCCACTGCTAAATCTTCCCTCACTTAGTCTCTCTGTCCATGCTTTAAGCTAAATGGTTATCTACAACTTAAATTTGTCAGCACTCATAAACTAAACCCTCTTAGTAATGACCTCTTAAATGCATATTACAGCAACTCTGATTTGGTTGGACTGGTCAAATGCTATGGACAGATGTCCTCAATAAAACCTCTAATAAAACCTGATGTTACAATAACACCAAGTCCCAAACCATGTTAAATAAATGAAGCTCTCTGGTTTGCTCCTCAGGCACCAGGTCCATGAGAAGGAGGAGTTCAAAGCCTTAAAGACCCTTAACATCTTCTACCAAGCAGGGACCTCGAAGACTGGGAACCCAGTGTTCTACTACGTGGCCCGCAGGTAGGACCTCCGTCTTCCCTCTATGTTTGTGAAATGTTGGTTTCTTGTTTTTTTTTTTTGGGTGGTGGTGAGCAGTGGAGGTTTAAGCATAACTCAGCTGTAATGGTTAGCACAACAGATAAGTTCGGCCTGCTGTGGAGAAAGACTGGCACTTCCGTAGAGTACACATCAGACCTTTTACATGATGTCAACGGTTAAAACGTGCAAACCCATTACAACTGTTAACTATGAAAAATGTGAAAGAGGACTGAAGTTTAAAGAATGTTAGTTAGCAGCGCCAATGATGACTCTAAACTCTGAAAGACCACTTTGTAAGCACCAATGTTCATTCTTGACTTTGGAAATAGCAACAAGTCAAACTCTATGTTAGCTCAGGAGCTTTCTCCAGAGCTTTCAGCCAATCCACCAGAAGTTTTTTTTTTTTTTTTTAGCTCCATCCTGCTCCAGGTCCTCAAATACTGAGGATCTGCTGTTTCCCCAAAGTTTCCCTCTGCAAAGTGTCTGGAGCAGAAAACATGAAAGTTTTCTGTCCCGTCTCTGTCCGTACACACAGGGACAGACAGCAGATATGTTATCTGTCCTCTAAGATTATGATTTGAAGATGAACTTTGAGGGAAGTTTGAATAATTTTTATAAATAATACAGCGGGCTTCTGAGGGGTGGGTGTGATAGTGGCAGACTTGAGGCACCTGAAGACACACTGTGCTGGTGCAATCATGTGTAACAAGTCACTGTTGTCAGCTGGTGGCAGCAACCAGGCCAGGCTTTCTAGATCTGGTTGTGTCTGAAATAAGTTTTTCAGTTTTTTTTCTTGAGGTTTTCAATAAGGGTGTTTATCAGACACGATCACCAAGATGTTTATTTTCAGGATGGTGCTATGAAACCACATTAGAAGTGTAGCAACGAGTATAAGCTCTGCATGCATTAACACCTGAATTATTTATACAAACAGGCCGAGTTCAGAACCTTGAGGCGCTCCATTAACAACAGTTAGCCAGTTTGAAGTGATCCTATTGGCTTTCACACAGTAGCTTGATGGACAATAGGAAAACCAGCTGACTTCTTGGTAACACAATCCTGTTGATTGCAGCACTTGTGGTACTGTGCTGCTTCCTAAACCCAAAGTAATGCTCAGACAAAGAAACATTAGCATGTAAGAACTCTTTCAGCTGGTTACTCACAAGTGACGGACAAAGTAAGACAGATTGACAGTTGGCTTATAATGATTTAAAGAGCGAGCCTCACCACCTTCAGTGATGATTTATGTGGAAAATTTGATTTTGGATGTGTGGGACTAGTCCAATTCAAAGAAACAGAGATCTTTAAAATCATCTCATTTTGGTGTTAACCAATCCCAGCTTAGAAACCAAAATAAAAATAAACCAAATAAAACATCTCCTTATAATCTTAATAATCAGACTTCAAACTGTTCTTTACAGATTTAGAAAACCAGATATTAGCTTGAAATGTGTTCCTAGTATCATACTTCATTAGAGGAGCAAATGAATTTTAGGCACAGTGAGTCTGCAGAACCGCGGCATCAGGAAACTAAACATATTGGCTTAAGGTCATAAAAGGAAAAATAGTCACGCAGCCAAATAAAAAGAGGTCCAGAGTTAGGAGAAGCACAGAGACACTTATCACCAGCAGCTTTCTACGCTGAGGGAGGAGAGATAACAGACTAGAGTCAGTTTGCTGCGTCCGTACGTTTTTCCATCCTCTGTCTGAGCTCTGAGTCACACACCATTGCACCCGAACCACTTTCATACACTCACAAAGTTTCACTCGCTGTTGTGCAGGAGAGAGAAGACAAAAACTAAAACACGGTCTTTATTTTTCCAGAGTTCCCATTCTCCTGTAAGTCTGCCTTCAAAAACATTTACCGTTCAGACTGTTGTTAGATAGAGATACAAGGGTTACAGGCTGAGCAGCAGACTGTATTGTACAAACACAGCACAGCACGGTAAAGAAAGGACGTACATTTGATTGGCTTCATTTTAGATGATAGCAGTCTTTTAAAACACAGCCAGATCATCCCCCATACCGATCACACAGATCGGCCCTGATACTGAGGCACTCTGTGCACACTTATGATCACAGGTTAACCACATCTTTCTGGAATACGTTCCAACCTTGGTCCAGTGTCTTCCAGTCTCTGGGCTGCTCTCCACCTGAGATGTGTATTGCACCCATGAGCCTGCAGGTCTGACTTACATCGTCTCAACAGGCTGCTGGGTGGGAGTTTCGTGGGTGTGTGTGCTTGATGAGGGAAGAGAGCTGGTCCAGACAACACTGACAACATGAGATTGCTGGTCAGCAAGATGGATGAAGCTAGCAGCTCTAGGGTGGAACCAGAGGGTGTGTGAGTGTAGTGTTGTGTGTTTCAAAGAGACGTGGCTACACTGGAGGATTCTCCTACAGGACAGGAAACAGAAGGGACTGCGTCCATACTGCATATCCAGGAAGTTCTCACTCCACGTGTGATGTCTTCTGTTCTGTTAATGCAAGACTCCACACTCTGTAACCCAGTGCCTCCTTCAACTCAACGAGACCCTTCTCCTTTCTCAGTCAGTGTGTGGACCGCACTACCAGGTTGGAGACAAGCTCCTGGACCTGCTGTATGCTAATGTTATGCTAATGTTAAAGGGGTCTGGAGATTCTACCTTTCACATCTGAATCTGAAATACCGATCATCAGGATTGGCTACAAGCCTGATCACTACACCAGTCATTCATTTTTGCCCGAGGTGCTGATCATTAGGATCGGCTCAGGACATCTCTGCTTTCAGCCATATCACATGGTCTTCATGGTTTAGCTGTGGAGTTTGCCTAGTTATCAGGGGGGATTACATCATACGGGCGTATCTGTTTGTAGGTCAGTGTGACGTGTTAATTGGCTTGTCTTGGCATAGTCCTCAGACTGTTGACACGGTTGTGCTTTTCAGTCATTCACGCTGATGTGTGTGTCTGTGTGGTGAAACATCCCCAGTGTTGCTGTTTGTGAAATATCTGAGATTTGACACACCTACCCACAGTGGTTGGTCTAACCGCTCAACAGTTTCTCTTTCTGACAAATAAGGTTTTCGGTTTGTGAATTCTGCCATGCTGAATCTCCTAACCTGAGAGTGAGGTCGGCTTCTTCTGAAGTCTACTAAAACAGCCCCTGTACCAAAGCAGAGGCAGTTGAAGCAGCTGTGATGATGGCTTTTTATAAGAACTCTTATAAAAGGCTTATCAGTCAGAACATACATGACCAAGTGTTAGCCTTTGTTTTTATTTTGGTAGTTTTATTTGCAGTAAATTTCAGCAAAGTCAACAGTCCTTCTAGATTTGTGGGGGATGATTTGAGACATCATTTGAATAAAGCACCTGTAACAGCAGACAGTGGATTGTTTTGAGATGGAGTGAAGAAAAAAGAAAGGCTGAATGTGTTGTATGAGTGAAAGATTGTAGACCCACTGAGCTTTAGCTGTTTCCTTCTGAATCATCAGCCAGGAAGAGAAATTGAAGTGAGAGGAAGTAGGAGGGAAGACTGCACACTGCTCTATCCTTTTTCTTTTGTTTCTGAATGCTTGCAAGGTTGGCCATCCAGTCCAGACCAGACCAGACCAGGCCGCTGCCTTCACTGCTGCCCAGTGTAATCACCACTGCAGTTCACAGTGCTGCCAGTAGCCGTGCAGGAGAGGGGGGCCCAGTTTTGAATGGACTGTTTAATGGACTTCCAGTTTAAAAAAAACAGCACCAATGTTCTGATTAGGAAACAGATCTTACTAAACACACCAGAAACATGAGGCATGAATTTGACTTAGTAAACTGTTTCTGGAGTATCTTTGACAGGAAGGCTGAGAGCTTGATGGGCTGGGACGTTTGATGGCCTGTCTTCCTCTGTTCTTTCAACATGATTATTTGTTTCTTGTGCTTTGTTTTTTTCTTCTTAGACTTTATTTTGTTGCATACTCTCTTACATCATAGGGGATTCATTGCATTATACTGTTGTAATTCATGTTATATTTTATCAGCTGCAGACAGGAACAACTTTAACTATTATATGAATGTTTTCCTTTGAACTCTTTCATTTTACTAGCCCTTTACTGGTAACTCATTTGTTGTGTGGACATTTGTGCCCCCACAACTCAGTGACAGTGAGCTGGGGGAGCAGCAGGGGCTATGGAATGTTCTATAATGTAGTCAATATAATGTGTATATATGGATAGTAAATCCAGTTGTGAGCAGCACAGTTGTCAGTATTATGAAGAAAGCATAGAGCACAGCAGAGTGTCAGTGTGAAAGCATTGCACTGACAGTTGAGCATTGATATTAACACACCAGTTCAATCATGTTTACAGACATCTGGAGAAGTTTTCTGTCTCGTATGTTTGTACAGGAATTTGAGAGACATTGTCGTTTTTACATGTCGAGCTTGTGAGAAAGATGATGTGGTAGTGACAGTAGGCAGTAACAGTCACAACAGATTATACCAGGGAAGGTGCTAAGTAGAGTTACTTGGTCATACATTCACTGTCTAAAATAATCTGATAAGTAGCAGAGTTTGTGTCCAGTCCAGGTGCTTCACAAGGTGTTGAATGCTGCTGTCATTGCTAAAACAGTCAGGGCGACAGTTTGCTGAGTCTCAACGAGGAGGCCGTGACCTTTATTGTGTGAGTTAGCTACTTTGGGCTTCTTCGTTGACGACCGTGGACGCGCTGTTGTGCTTGTGTGTGCGGAGAAACTGTCAAAGCTTGTGGAAGACGTCCAGACAAACACCACATGGTCCCCAGATTGGTTCACCCCTCTTTTGTCCTGATAGATTCCTGTCTCAAAAAGCGCAGATTTGGCCTGGTAACCCGATGTGACCTCTGCAGTCCTTGCAGGCGACTGACCGTCCTGCTCTCCACCTCTGCTGTTAACCCAGAGCGGTGGCTCCGTGAGCAGCACAGAGTGCCACCCTGTCCCTGATGGTGCCAGATGGGATTGTCCACAGATGGGTCTTGTATAACAGGGGCAGCCTAGAACAGTTGCACGGGTCTGCTCAGCCCATCGCAGGAGCCTTGTCATGTTTTCTTCTTCTTCACAAGCCCACGGGTTATCTCCGAGAGTCATCACCTCCAGCCCCGTCAGCTTATCAAAGATCCCCTCAGACAACCAGGAGAAGCGATTAGCATGCAGGTAGCACTGAGCCAGCCTGGGCAGCCGATCCAGCGATCCAGGCAGGATCTGCACCAGATAGTTATGTGACAAATCAATGCTCTCCAGGTTGTGCGGCATATTTGTTGGAACAGTCCAGAACCGGTTGTGACTGAGGTTGAGAGCTTGGAGGCTGGGCAGCGTGTTGTTGATGAACACCACCCTCTCCAGCTCGTTGTCCGACAGGTCCAGTACTTTCAGGTTCCAGTGGTAAGCTGTGTCGTTTTTGTCCAGCGAGCGTAGGTGGTTCCCCGCCGCTCGGATGTCCCACAGAGATCGCGGCAGGGCAGGGGGCAGGCTCTCCAGGCGGTTGTAGGACAGGTCCAGTGTGCGCAGGTGGGCATAGTGGCTGAGCTGGCTGTCAAGACCCTGCAAGCTGTCAGTGGAATGTCACATTTATATACACGTACAGTCAACAGTTTGCTGTTGTTCTGACACGACTGATGTTTTATTTTGAGAGCTCCCACATTTTATCACCACCCTCATCATGAGAATAAGGCTGTGTAACACTCATCTACAGCAGCAGCCGCTGCTGTAGATGAGTGTTACACAGTTTTGTTTACCTTAGGTTTACTACTATTAGTCACCGTAGGCTACTGCTTACACCAAACCAGGGAATCTAGCTTTTCATTAGTAAGAAGGAGAAAGCTGCTTCTTCTTTTCACAGTGCCCTCTCTGCACTGTGAGTGCCTCCCCACCAACGCTGCAGTTACTCTCATCATCCTGACACATTGGATCATAAGTGTGAAAGCTTTAGATGGGATGGTCTAATTTAGTCATATTAGAGCCACAGACCGGTCCTTATCTAGGACAGCTACATATTTTTAACAGTCAGGTCCTACATGCTGCACCATTCAGAGCACCACAGTATCGTTAGGAGTCAATAAACAGCATTGATCACTACATATAAATAAAGAATACTACATATACAGTGTTGCTGAAGATGATATTGGTAGGGAGGCAGGGACGACTGCTAACAGAATGGGATGTTGGTTGCCTGTAAAGGTTCAGCTGTTTGTAATCTCTCTTGTCTCTAACCCGAACCTCTTTAAGTAAAGAATAGATTTTTGGGGACCTGCTTTATGGCTGTAAAATTAACTTTGTACCAACTCTTAAATGCACAGAACTCTAGTAATTGTCTGGGAACGGGCCTTTAACTAGATGGCTTTGCAGAACTGCAGCTGTTTACCTGTTAAAAGAGAGGTTGAGAAAGCGGATGTTGTGCTGCAGGTCAGGCGGCAGCTTGGTTAGGCCTCGTGAGGAGCAGTCCACCACACGATGTCCCCGGCTGCAGGAGCACACAGTGGGGCAGATAGACAGCACCCAACCTCCCAGCAGCCCACACAGCAGCAGGAGGAGCAGGCAGAGCAGAGAGGCAGAGCAGGCAGGCATGGTCAGGCCTCTACAGAGCGATACAGAGGGTTAGACTTCTTGAGGTGATTTGTAGAGTTGTAAGAGTTTACACTGTTTCATGCACAATGGATTTGGTTTATTGTGTTAACTCCAGTATTATTACAAATTCTGCCCTGTCCCAATTCAATAAATCTTAACGTGAAAATGTGATTTCTCATGTATGAGGAGTCAGATCATCCTGTGGTGTGTTGGCTGTTGAACTGTTTTAGCCCGGTTGTCACTATTCTCCATCTTCCTCCACCAGCTCAATACTTCCTGAACACGGGTGCTTTTGTTTGAAATGAGATTGAGTTTCTGTCTTCTCCTATTTTTCACGGCCGTTTGTGGATTCTGTGGGAATCCTCCACTGTGCCATGACAGTCAGCCTTTTAGTCAATTATATTACTGTTTATTACTGAATTAAGAGTTAGAGAATACCATATCCTGTGATTCATGAGAACTGCAGCAGCATTGGAGAGCAGTCTGATTATTGTGACACATCAGTTAAACCCAGACCATTGGTCACATGGTCCCATCAGGACCAGTCCTGTTCTGAAGTGGTACAAACAGCATCTTTCTGCTCCTGATACATTTTTATAAGGGTGCTAGTCATCCTGACTGCCAACTGGCTTGAAGCTCTGCCAGTGGGACTAGAGTGCTGCAGTGAGACGATACAATAAGTGTGTGTCCAACTGCAGACATCCTGATCTAAAGATTGAAGGTCCGTGTGTGCTTGTGTTGTTAAACACAGGACCGTGGGACATGTGAGCACCCTTGAAATGTGTTCCAGAAATTTCCTCAAACTGTTTCATTTCCCTCTTGATGGTTGCAGTGGTCGCTCTACTGTGATTCCTCTGTGTGTTTAGATGCCGTAATATGGCTTCTCTCTTTGCGCCCTGGAACACTAACAGGAGAAATCTGCATAGTGACAGAGCAGGGAGTTGTTTCCTCACCAACCAGCACGACAATTACCCTGTAGTTTACTGCATTAACAGGATTCAGGAGGAAACTGCTCACTGCCCTGCCCAGCAGGTGTATGTGGGTCGTACATTTTTCCTCCTCCTCTTTCCATTTGCAGTCACTCACCTCATCGTGTCATCTCTCCTTTTCTCCTGTCGTCTCCTCCTCCAGCTCCGGCTGTTTTTTTCCTTCGTGTTTCTGTTGGTTCTCTTCTGATGGAAGGTGATGTGTCACACTCTTTTTTCTTCCTGTTGTGGACGTTGTGGTGAGGCATGAAACATGCTGCCTGCTAGCACCCGGCTCCCGTCCTGCTCACCGCTCTGCAGGCTCCCGATGCAGCTGGAGAGCCGGGGGTGGGGTGGGGGGCAGCAGCACGCGAGCCAGCCCACTCTGCTGCTGATGAGGCAAGCAAGAGTCGGAAAAGTGTGTGTGTGTGCGTGTGCGTGTGCGTGTGTGCGTGTGCGTGTGTGTGTGTGCGTGTGTGTGTGTGCGTGCGTGTGTGTGCGTGCGTGTGTGTGCGTGCGTGTGTGTGTGTATTGTGTGCATGTGCTGACAGCAGCAGGCTTCACAGCAGCGGCTCTCGCTCTCACTCTTTCATGCACATGCATTCTTACACACACTTGAAGAAACAATGGCTCTTAATTTGCAGACACACCACTTTTTCTCATTTATGTTGTGGACACACACATATACAGACTTGTTATCAGACTTGAGACCTATAGAAAGATCTGTCAGCACGTTCTGTCAAGTCACAGGAAAAATGGAATCATTTTTAAATGTGCATTTTCTCAAAGCTGTACTGATCATCAAGTAACACTGGATAAAATGACTTGTACGGCCTCGGCCCACGCAAAATGGTGGGTGAGGCCACTGTGTAGTCCAGGACCCATGATGTCACCAGGTCAACAAACCACCCTCAGTGTCTTCCTCTTGTTCTTCAGCCCAGCTGCTGCAGCAGCAGCAACAGCTCATCACTTCACAGCTCTCTTCCCTGCAGGTGGGCTGACAGTGACATGAGAACCTGCCTCGGATTAATCAGCAGTGAACAAGTTTAATTTAGCGCCAGCAGCTATGAAGTCTGTAGCTGATTTTACGAACAACCGGAGACACAAAGCAGAGTTAGTGTTGAGCGGCTACTGGACAGCCACACCACTATGCTGATGTTAGTATGTAACTAACAAATCTCTCTTTTAACCTGAAACCTTTGTTCTACATGCACTTTAAACAAAGAACCATACACCCTCTCTCTCCCACATGTCAGGCGGTCCCAGCGGCCAGTTTTGATTCCACCATTTTGTTTCTGTCCCACTTGTTAGATTAGATATTGTGTGTTTTCATGTTTGGTATTTGTTAAATTAATGCTGAATATGCCTGCAGGTCTGTCTAATGTTGCCAACCTCCTCCATGTTGAACACATTATATTTGAGACCATTCCGGACCTAAAGCAAGAGTAATTTTACGTTTACATTTGACTTCATATGAAATGAAAATGTTGCTCTGTGTCTGCAATTGTGATAGGCAATTGTTGCCATAACAACTTTTTCTACTCTTGCTATAAAACAACATCATGCGTGTTTGGTACCAGCATCACATACTGGACACAGGAAGTGATGCAAAATGTGCGACACGTTCGCTCTCACGCACGCTATGCAGGAAATAACATCTGCTGTTGCTCGTTCATGTAGTGTCCAATAGTCGCAAAAGTGCTCAGCTTCATCAACCGGCATCATGCAAATTCACAGCCAAATCATGCAGCCTTCATTAACACCATGGCTGCCATTTCCCCCACAGGCTCAGAGTGTAAGGACCTATTCAGTGCTGCGTAACTTAAATTAATTTTGTCCTTAGTTTTCCTGGTTTCAGTGTTTTTCATAGTTCAGCTTTTTGGAGGCAACCAGTGAATATTGTAGAATAATTTGAAATGTGGAAGTGGGTTTGTTTTTGATGTGATGTAAAAACCACAACTGCAACCACTCAGAGATGTTACAGAAACCAGTTTCACTAGGCTTTAGCTTTACTCCACATTCAGACACAATATAAGAAACACAACAGAAGTCAAAATATACAACATAAAAAGTTAGAGACATTTTTTTTTAAAAAGCATCATGATCAGGATCACAACCAACTTGCAAAGGAATATGACCTGACAACGATATTAAGTACAAATAGGTACACCCCATAACCACACTAAGCCGAGGAACTGCAACATGGTTGAGGCTGCACAGGCAGCTATAATGGAAATTAATTGAAATGCTTCTTGATCCCAGGCCCAGTGTAACAGTCCACAGTAAATCCATCCAATAGCTTTGCTGCTCTACATGTTTTCATTCTGTAATTTCAGTGGTTTTGTTGTTTTCCAAAGCTTTATATGAGTATAGTCAATTTCTGTGTCCCATAGAAAGACGCTGACAGTCAGCAATAAGTGCAGCTGGGAGCTCTAAAGAGCTGAGCCTGGGGAGGATGGGCTGTGCTGACAGCCATGTTGTCAGTGGTCTTTGTTTTATGATGGTGGTGTCCACACTTCCACTGGAGGATCAAAACTCCCTTGTAAGCAGATAGTCTGTAAGGCTATGTTTAGACTTATGACACAAACTTGACAAAACAGTTAGTTATGAGTTATCTTTTAGAAAATTACTCTTGTTAAATGATTATGAAAGTTCTGAAACATGACATATAAAATACAAAGGCAGAGGGTATTGAATCTTCTCTCTTGCCCACTGTGCATGCCACATTACCCTGCAGACAGTGAATCAGTGAGACCAGATCTACGCCCTGTTCTTTGATATTGTCATGTGGACACTAAGTCCTCTGTTAGATGAAAAGTGAGTCACCCCTTTTCCCTATTCACACTTGAACACTTCCTCGTCAGCGTTTTAACCTTTGGTATTCACCACTTGCATTAGTCATATGTTAAAACAGTATGCTAGCTCCTGTCATGTACTGAAAGCATTAGCATGTCCTCACCACCACGTTTCCTTCTGCTTTTCTGTCAGCTGCGAGATAAGTACAAAGGTGCCCCTTTTTCCCCAATGGTTATATTTTCAACAGTAGCACTCTCCACAGGGCGGGGGGGGGCGCACAAAGCATTTTAGATTTACTTCAGGCCTGAGTAACATTTTTACATACTTATAAAGGAAATCCTGCAGGGCTAAGGTGTGAGGAAGTGTTGATGGGGAGGGACACAGTTGCATTGCTGACAGCTATAATTTAGAAGAAAATTTGACCAGTTTCCTATGTTCCAGCTACTGCCTAGAAACCAATGACAGTACAGCTTTAGGGAATGTCCATGTCTGCTCATGGATGTGTTGGGGGGTTTGGGGATTAAACTCACTTACGGTTGGCCCAGGCCATCGTTCAATTGTGCCGGAGCAATTTCCACAGTTGCAGACGGAGAAGGGGGGGTTTCAGATTCTTGACTGAGGTTTGCAGCCTCTGAGTTGTTTGTGGAAAGCGAGACAGAGTTTTCAACAGTCTCTGGAACATCTCCTTCGCTTTTAATTTCTGGAACAACTGCAGCAGTACCGTTCATTTCTTCTGCATCCTTTCCATTCACCTGTCCAACAGTTGAATTCCCTTGACGTTTATCTCCAAATGTGGTTCTTGGTGTCATGTCTTCTAACTCCTCATCTGTCTCTTGTAGCAGGGACAACCTTTTGGACAGCCTCTGAGGCAGGAAGCTGGAGAGAGAAATCTGGTTAGATGACCTCAGTGTTATGTTGTCATTGTCAGCTCCACCCTGTAGAAATGGTGAAGGACCGGCCCAGTCTGCAGTCGTTATCTGCTGCTTCTGAAGCTTTCGTTTCTTTATGAAGATGACTAGGAATCCTACCATCATCAGTACCAGGGCAGTACCTATTATCCCTGCCACTGCTTTACCGTGCTTTGCTCCTTTATTGGGCTTTGCATCTTCTTCTGGTGGATCTCGTCTTTTCTTTGTGATGTGGACCAATGGTGTCTTTGTCATGGCCAGTGACGTTTTGTATAAAACTTTGGACTGTGTAGCATCACCACCTATGACTGGGCCTGTACTTGTAGACTTGGCAGCAGGCTTGGTAGAGGTGGTTGCAGTAGAGGGCAGCTGTGTGGACTGTGCCAGGTGTGTAGATGGATGGGTCATTTCATCACTCGTCAATTGGAAGATGGATGTCTTTCCTATGTCTTGGCTTTGGGTGGAGCTGCTTAGTATTGGAGGTACCCTTGTAGTTGTGGTTGGGTTGCTGGCTGAACTGTTTTCAACCTTTGTTGCAGATGTGTCTTTAAATTGCATGTCTGTTGTGGGCTTCACTTCTGCTGTTGACCTGTTTAACTGAGACATTATGGAGTTGGGGGGAGTTGCTGCTCTTTGATTCAGCGGTATGATTGTCTTAGGAGGTGTTGTTTGAATTGTGTGCAGGGATGGGTTAGTGCTGGGTTTTGTAGTTTTTTCCTCTGTTGCATTTACATCAGCTGTGATGGATGGTGCGATGTTATGACCAGAGACCTGTGAGAGTGGCTTTAAGCTGGGTGCCTCCTGTGTTGTCAGATGGCCCTGAGTGAACTCATTTCCTGTTGCCTCCCCTTTCATCACGTCGGTGAAGTTGTGATTCTGGCCAGTTGTCACTGTGCTGCTCTCTGCCAGTGGCAGCAGCCATATGAAAACGAGACTCATGAAACTGATGGTCATTATTTTCTTCTGTTTTCTGGCAGGTTGCTGTGTCTTTCTAGCTAGAACAGAGGTTAGGAAGTTATTTAGGAAGTTTCACAGCCAATACACCAAAGCAATCTCATTTGATGATGAAATAGCTGACAGGAGTTCTAGTAAACAAGAGATGGTGTTGTGAAACATAAACTGATGTTGCACCATTTCCTTAAAATTCAGCTCTATACAGTCAAGTGTTTCATGGGTACATACTGGTATTTTTAAATAAACACATACATTACGATACACACAGCAGTCAGCAGGCTCATCTGACTTACATTCACCTCGCTCTGGTCTTCTTTCTTTATATTTGACCATTTTAAAATAAAAGTTTAATCAAGAAAAAAAAATTGCTTTGTACATTTTAAATCAACTTTGTCGTTATTATTTCTCAATAACAAATTGCTCCAAGGCCATGCAGTTGTGATTGTCACTGGTAAGTTGTGGTGGTGGGACTGTTTAAATCCATCAAATATGCACAAGTTGTCTGTATACAGACAACTATTATCTTCCTCCGCTCATTTTTCATACGTTTTTGTGAGGACTGTGCCCCATTTTTGGCTCCAACATCAGTCCAAAGCTCTCAAAATCACAGGTGCACATGAGACTATGTTAACAATTTAAAATGTACTTACCAATGACTTCACACAGATAGCCTCCGTAAAGCATTAGCTGTGCTGTTGGATGTATGCAGAGTGAAACAGCTTGAGAATATTATACCGTTGCTTGTTGTGCACGATGTCCCTTGACTGAAAGCAGGAACTAATGACTTGGAGGGCTTCTGTGTGCTGAAATCTCAAGCCCGATGTTTGTCACACTTACAGGAAACGTGATGACGAGAAACGGATGACAGATCTCTGCAGTCTCAGTCAGCTATTCTAAACATAATTTTCATATTTCACATCAAAAAGCCTTACTGCTTTAAAAATGTGTAACAAAACACTGAACTGAACTGATTTACATCAGTTAAAAAGCCAGCATTGCCAATAAATTGACTTTAATGATTTGATAGACACTCCACTCATAGGTGTGATGTCTTGCATATGCAGCCACCCTTTCTTCTGTTGAGTCATCAAGCAGAGGTGTGGGTGCAGGTCCACGTGGCCCACGTAGCTGCTCTTTCAGAGAGGCATGTGAATGTGAACACATGCTCAGCGACTGAACCCTGCACAAATCAAACATCTCTCCTCATTCTAGATTAGGCTCTCAGGAGTAGATAAAGGTAACTGTTTGTTTCCAGTAACATGATACAGGTGATTTAACATCAGAAAGTTTGCTCTGTGCTCAGCCTGCCTGGGTGAAAGCACAGTGAGGTCATATAAAAGATGCTTACACACTGACTCTTGTGCACTACCTCTCCATGTGCAATGACCAGAGGATCTCATATAGTGAGTGATAAGTTCACCTCTGACTGCAAGCTTTAGCTCACACAGTCAAAGACACCCCCCGCCCCACCCAAAAACCTTGTTGTTACTGCAGTTGTCACAACGTTAGTCACGCACACCGAATAACACAATACTCCATAATAGTAATATGCTCACTGTACTCTCTTTACTTTAGTATCTAACCCCATCCTTTTTTTTCATAGCTGCACACTCCTTGTAGAATCCAGTCTAAATATATGCAGTGACCTGAATTCTGAATATTGACAGGAAGCACAAGACATTGACACAATGCAAAATTCCTTTTATTTAAAACCTGACATTTAACAGGTTTTTTTTTTTTTTCATCTACACGAGTTATAAAAGAGCAGTAATATTACAAAGTCTGAAGTAAAGGTCAGAGGTCATAGACAACTACACTGACATTTAGTAATACAATAAGGACCAAGGACCGTTAATAGACATTGTACCCAACTTTCTGACCATCATTTCAATGTGGCTGTAACAGCACACAATGTCACATGAAGGAAGAGATCTTGGTTGTCTTTGATACTTTAAAAGAGTGTGCTGATGTATTTGTTGTCGTGCTTCCTTTTTGTCTGTTTCTTAAATTATTGTGTTCACTAAGTTATGGTGTAAAACAAGAGAAAGAGCCCAATCAAGCAGTCTTACAGCAAGTGTTGGAAACGCTAAGCAAGTATGTAAAGACTATTTAGCATGTCATGTTAGATGTTTAAAAGTTATACTTAACAAATTGTCATGAAAAATGTACACCTCACTTTTTTTTATGTTTCTCATGTGTTTCTCATGTGTAACGGTTGAAGAAGATTTTGCTGCTTTACTTAGTTCTCTTCTTTCCAAGTGAAGCATTTGTAATTGTAAATAGAGTAAATATATAAATAGAGTTATTCTGAACAAATCCCACTGCTTCAAGCACATATCAAAATGTATCCACATTAGTAGGACTGGATATTGAACTTCAGTATTCTTTTGCTACCAACCAAAATATCTGTAGCACTGAAAATCAAAAACTGGATGGATTATAAGATTTACTTATTCATTGATCAGATAGTTCCTGATTAAAAACAACATTTTGTCGGTTTTACACTGTATATGACTAGATATATAATGTTTCAGAACGTTGGCTTCTTTTTGTGGCCAACATTTTACTCAGGTTGAAATTAAATTCTGTAAGGTGGAATGAATTGGAAAGAATGTGAATGAAACGTGAAAAGTTAAACCACAGCACTTGACCTGAACTGACTGGTCGCTGTTTGTCTTGAGTGAAGTGTCTGAGGCTGGAGCTTACTGAGGTTACTTCCTCACACAACAAGGGGCATGTCCTCTAGATCCCTGGGAACCTCAAGACAGGAGTCCCTGGAGCTGGAGCTCTGCATCTGACTGGCCTTCTCTTCTGGGTCAAAGGCCATTGTCGTGGCCCCTTCCCCGAGTCCTGCCCCAGCCTCCCCCCTTGCCTCTTGTATTTCAGCCTGCCTCTCTTCCTCTGTGTTGCTGTCTGTTTTCACCTCCTCGAGCATGACACTGGCGTCACACGGTCCGACCACTCCTTCGACCTCTGGCTGATCAGTTCCCCAGTAGCCTGTACTGCTCACCAAGTCCATGTTAGACCGGGACGTTCGGGGAGCATAAAGACGACCCTGAAGGTGGCAGACCTGGCATGCCAGTACCACGGTGGCAACCAGCAGACAGACAATCAGCCCCCCTGCTGAGCCTATAGCAATCAGACCCATCTCAGTGTCGATCAAGCAGTCGGCACGAGTGCCATTGGTGTCTGTATCAGGAGAGTTTGTGTGGTCAGTAGTAGTGAGGTTGGGCTGCAAGGCAGTGGTGGATCTGCCACTTTGATCTTCTGTATTGTTTATATTTGTCTGCGTAGCTGAACGGTCGGTGGAACAGAACAGCAGCAGGAGAACCATCCAGAGAGCCGTTCCGGTTCCTTCCATTGTGCTCTGAAATTTAAGACCGTTCTGCAAAGAATAAATCCAAGTCAGAAATGAAAGAAACACTTTCTGCATCATTTACAGCCTGACAATCTACACTGTTTAAGGTCAATTCAAATGTACTGAATCACTCTTAGCCCTGGTGAAGTGACTCTTTTAGTACTTAATCCCACGGCAAAAAATACAGTACAGAAAGTTTATTTTACCTCTTTCTCTTTATCTGATTTGTATCATGTTCAGTAGGAATAGGTTTCAATTTTAAAGTGATTCAGAAAGAAGCTGCATGAACTCAAATTTATAAAATGTTCTTGAAGTAGTCTTACGGTAGTAGTCGTGGTGGAGAGATGGAATGAGACACCTGCTGCAGACGCACTCTTGAGATGCTCTGAACTCACTTCCTCACCCCCCTTTCTGTGTATATTTCTGGTCTGGTTATTTCAGGGCCTCTGGTCTGATACCACAGAGGCTGAAGATCTCTTACAAGAAAAGAAATAAAAATGAAAAGTAGTTTCTCAGAAATCAATACATATCATGCTATGAACAGTTTTAAAGAGGCGCATATATAAATGTCACACCAAACCAAACAATACATCATTTTCTAAAGGGGGTCTGCATTTAAAGTTGACTTTGTCTATTTTTTTTTACTCTCCTTTCTTTAGGTTCAAAACAGGCCAGATCAATGGTGACCTGCTCATTTACCATGTCCTCCTTACCCTCAAACCCTACTATGCTAAGCCCTACGAGATAGTGGTGGACTTGACACATGTAGGACCCAGCAATCGCTTCAAGACCGACTTCCTGTCCAAGTGGTTTGTGGTCTTTCCCGGCTTTGCCTATGAGAACGTAGCAGCTGTTTATGTCTACAACTGCAACACCTGGGTGAGGGAGTACACCAAGTACCATGAGCGGCTGCTGACTGGCCTGAAGGGCAGCAAGCGGCTCCAGTTCATCGACTCTCCAGCTAAGCTGGCTGAGCACATCGAACCCGACCAACAGAAGCTGCCTGCTGCTACGCTGACCCTGGAGGAAGACCTTAAAGTGTTCCACAATGCCCTTAAGCTGGCACACAAAGACACCAAGGTCTCAATAAAGGTAAGAATACAGTCATAGCAGTAGTACTAAAAGGTGCTGAATACTGGATTAGATTAGGGGAAATTAGTAAACTCATTAGAGAAAGTCAAACAAGCCTTGGGTTTCCTAAAACAACACTTTTCTTGTTGATCAGGTGGGTTCGACAGCGGTCCAGGTAACCTCAGCCGAGCGGACCCGTGTCCTTGGACAGCCGGTCTTCCTCAACGATGTCTACTACGCCTCTGAGATTGAGGAGATCTGCCTGGTGGATGAGAGCCAGTTCACCCTCACCATGGCCAACCAGGGCACACCGCTCACATTCATGCACCAGGAGTGTGACGCCATCGTCCAGTCCATCATCCATATCCGGACACGCTGGGAGCTATCGCAGCCCGACTCCATCCCACAGCACACCAAGATCCGACCAAAAGATGTCCCTGGCACTCTGCTCAACATTGCTCTGCTGAACCTGGGCAGTTCTGACCCCAGCCTCAGGTCAGTCCCGCAGGACATGTAGAGTTACTCTAGGAAATAGTCTTACCAGCTTTAATGAAAGAAATGGAACTGTGAAAGAAAAGAGGGTGTGACACCAAGGATTTCAGATTAAAGTTTAACTGGTGTCCAAACTGCCACCACTGACTGCCCTCATCCATTCAGTATCTTTTTTTTTTTGTACGAGAATGTAAAATTAGCTTTTGTGGTTCTAGCAATGTAGACACACATGTTGAGTTTACATTGCTAAAAGCACAAAAGGTCATTTTACACACACGTTGAGTTTAGATTCTGCTACAGGGCCAAAAGTATGTGGTCACTTGAGCATTATGTCTGTACAGAAGATGTGATTTCAAAAAGGTGGACATTAAAATGCTCCCATTCAGCTACAAGAGCATGCTGGGTGATAAGCTCTGGTTCATGGTTCATAGTCATCCCAAAGCTGCCTTTTTCCAGGCCAGTCAAGTTTGCCCACAGCATACTGGACAAACCGTTTCTTTATTGACTTGCTTTGTGCATGGGGACATTGTCATGTTGAAACAGGAAAGAGACGAGCACAAAGTGGGATGGACACTACTGTCTAAGATACCATTGCAAACTGTAACTATAAGACTTCCCTTTAGTGGAACTAGGAGGGCCAAACCAGGCACAACAGACCCAGGTGAAAGAATGTTTGGACATACTTTGAGCCATGTAGTGTAGTTTGTGAAGGTTCAGGGTTTTAGACACCCTGAAATCAAATCTGACTTTTCCATTTAAGATAATTTGTTGTTTCCAAATTTATTTGGGGAAAAAAACAACTGAGGAATGGTAAAACTGTTTCTACGCTGCTTTAGCCTGGGCTCGAGTCCACTGACTTGCTGTCTTTCTCACATCCAGGTCTGCGGCTTACAATCTGTTGTGTGCTTTGACCTGCACCTTCAACCTAAAGATAGAGGGCCAGCTGCTGGAGACGTCAGGCCTCTGCATCCCAGCCAACAACACCCTCTTCATAGTCTCCATCAGCAAGACTCTGGCTGCCAACGAACCCCATCTAACTCTGGAGTTTCTGGAGGAGTGCATCTCAGGTTTCAGCAAGTCCAGTAAGTCCACTTAACAGAGACACTGGAAGACATACAGTCCATTCAGGAAGTCTTCACACAGACGTTGCAGCCTGATGCTACAATCACTTATATTTCCCCCTCATCAGTCTATTGTTGTTTGAAGACTGTCTTTGGTTTCTACCATGACTTTAGGATGACTGTCATGAAAAGCTTTTTGATTCCCTCTATAGCCTGTAGTTCTACACATTTCTGTATCATGATGTGGTTAAATATTATTTCTGCTCTACATGATTCAACTGATGTTTTAATAAAGTAATTGGTTTACACATTCATAATGGGCTAAAAATAAATTGAGCTGTAAAGCTATAAAATGCACCAGCAAAGTCCATTAGTCTGCAAGTGTGGTGAAGCTCAGACATCTGGATCCAGCCAGATTCAGACACATTGTGCTTGTTGGGGCTCACTGGAAAACATCTATCAGGTTTGCATATAGCTGCCTGTTTTCAGGGGTCATTCAGGATTTTACTCATAAGCCACATATTCATGACATGAAATGGTTATCAGCTGATCTGGGGTGGAAACTACACTGGTCCCCCATTTTAGAGCAGCACTGAGGCTCCGTACATACAGCTGAACCAAAGCAGTTTGGACCAGCCTCCAGTACTGTCATCCTTAAAGTCCTGTTCTCCCTCAGAGGAGACTGAAATGACCAACTGGTCAGGACAAGTGTTGATGCAAGGACTCTAAGTTAGTTCTGGAAGGTCATAAAAAGGTCATGATGAATCCTTGTCTTTGAAATATTTGGGGTCTTTTCTGTGATGTGAAGCGGGTGTCATGCTAACTGAGCTGGATACTGAAACACTGAAACACCCCAGTCAGTCCTCTCAGTTCTTTCAGTCCTAAACAGTAAAGGAGCTGGGGAGACAAGACATTTCAGTCTTTCAATCAAAAATGTTTCAATTTTCAACATATATATATATGTGTGTGTAAAATCCAAATGTAGTTGCCATTATATCCATTTATTCAATTTCTAATGTTTCTAAAAGTTAGAGGTGTTTGATTAAATCCACTGCACCATATAAAAACTAACTACTGTGTCTGTATTAGACAGAATCCTACATTACTACAGCCAGTATCAGTATGTTAGACCCTCCCCGTTCGCCTCTCTGCCTGAGGCTGAGAGAAAGTCTTTCTCTCTGATTTCAGCATTGACCTAATGCTGACTTTCGCTTTACCTTGTGTTTTATAGTAAACCAGGAGTTGTGTTGACAGTCTCGTTGTTGGTCTCTTGCAGGTATTGAGCTGAAGCATCTCTGCCTGGAATACATGACACCCTGGCTACTCAACCTGGTTCGCTTCTGCAAGCACAACGACGACGCCAAGCGCCAGCGTGTCACCGCAATTTTGGACAAACTCATCACCATGACCATCAATGAAAAGCAGATGTATCCCTCTATCCAGGCCAAGATCTGGGGCAGTCTGGGCCAGGTGAGTGCACCACGGCATCGGTTCGTTGAGTAAAAATGTCCGGTGGATTTGGCCTCTAACTTTGTCACTGTGTCTTCAGATAACAGACCTGTTGGATGTGGTGCTGGACAGCTTCATTAAGACCAGTGCCACAGGAGGCCTGGGCTCCATCAAAGCAGAGGTCATGGCTGATACTGCAGTGGCTCTGGCTTCAGGGAATGTCAAACTGGTCTCCAGCAAGGTGAGACTCTCCACTGTGAGCTTAGACATGCTGGAATCATGTCTGCACAGTTGGTACTCAGCATGTATGTTAACCTGTTAACACACACAGATTCTCTTTACTGAGGTCCGAAAATGTTGATGCCATGTTGTTGTAATAATGTCTCACAGAATATTTCATGCTATTAGTGACCTGTACTTTGTCAGAGGAGATCCAGTGAGTCTGTGAGCTCTATCAGCCAATCATGAATTCATGTCATCTCTCTCCATACTCTGCCTGGACCAGTCTCTCTCTCTCTCTCACACACACACACACACACACACACACACACACACACACACACACACACACACACACATATAGGTACTGTGCTAGTAACACAAACTGAGGCCGGGCCTCTTTATTTTCGGTTGCCTCCTCGTTAAATGCTTCTGATGAACCAAACTGCAGCAACGTTACCTCATCTGAATCAGCTGAATGTTGCAGTAACTTCACAAAACAAAACATCAGAACGTCCACACACCAGCCGCACGTAGCTTCCCGACCACTGTAAGGCAAGAAATTCACTGAGCTTCTGTACTGCTACTGTACCACCACTACTGTGTGTATGGAGCCTCTGCTGCATGATGCACTAAAAGGAGTTTCACTGCAGCCAGTCTTCAAATGCAGAAGAGAGAAGTGGCTGAGGAAGGAAAAGACCTGGCAGCAATGACAACCACATGATGTCCTGCTTCAGACCAACAGAGAAATACACATGCACATACTGCACTCAGTCCACTGTGTGTCCACCTCTGCTGTGTTACTCTCCTGTTTCTTCTGACCTATTGCAGGCTAAAAATATATCCTATTCCTCAGTTTTCACTTCAGAGTTCACCAGAATACTCCATTAACACTTTCAGTAAGTCAGTTAGCCCCCTGCAGAGGTTTAGTTTCACATCTCCTCAGCTGCCCAGACCCCATAGTTTGACAAGATATTTTAGGCAACATATCTGTGATGAGGTTTGACCATTTTATTGAAGTAAAATCTAAAAGTTCTAAACCACAACACTGATACGTCTTTCTTGTTAAAGGTTTATTTTCCGGACCAAGTCGACAGTGGTATTAGAAATCAGCGTTAAATGAAATAGTTACTTACTTACTAATGGAAGAAATGAATCCAGAGCTGGAAATGTCTCCTGACTTAGAGAATCCAGAGTGACAATCTCATCCACTCACTATCCATCATCTGTGTGCTCTGGATCCAAATTCAGCCTGCTACTCAGATAAACAAACACAACATACACAGACAGACACAAAAGAAAAGCCAGGCCCTGGCTCCTATTATGGCAGACACCAGCACTGCACTGAATAGTGGCCTTTGTGAAGGTTGTTGACTAAGAAAAGCCAGTTAGTGTTTAAGTCGACGTGCTGCTACCCTTTATGATTTAGTGTAGTTTTACCAAAGTGTTGCACAGAGTGAAAGGATATCAGATGAACACGTGTACATGTCTGTGGGATCATACAGGAGTGTTTATGCTGGTGTTATCCACAGGGTTACTGTCTGATGTCATGGCAGGACAGCCTACTGAGCACAATGGACCCTTGTCTGCTGCTCTTGAACTCTTTGTCACTCAAGGGTTGAATAAATGCTGTTTTCTCATTGGTTTTAACCATAGTCATTTTGTCAAGCACACCAGCTCCATGTCCTCACAGACACGCATAGTGTTTACCGAGGCTCCTCACTGTCGACTGGTTCTTCAGACTCATATGTCTCAGTAACTGTGGGACATGTTCTTAAAGGGTTTGGAACCATAGATTGATGAAAACATTATTAAAGTCTCACTACAAGTTTGACATGATGACTTTGTTTGATGTGAGCTGTACATTTGGAGCTTGGGAACTTAAAAAGAGCCTTGTTGAAGCTAAAGTAAGTCGCCAGCATTAAGCTGAAGATAACATTAACTAAAGCCTCTTTCAGGGTTGATTTGCTTTTCTAATCATTATTTTTATATCAGGAGAAAAATCAAATGGTGTGCAGTGTAACAAGGGCAGCTGGTAGGGATGAAGCCACAGAACAATATCAGCTCAGATCAGTGGTCAAAGCCTGTTTTAGGTTATTGGTCTGAATTTGGGGCCAACAAACTCTGCTCTCATCGCCCTGGTTTCCAGCAGCAGTTTTCAGTGTTCACTGTAGAGAAACAGCCTCTGTCCTCTACCTGCTGAGCAGCAAACAGCAGACACACACAGTCAGAGAGCAGCTGGTGAACATAGTGGAGCATTTAGCAGCTAAAGAGACAGGTATTTCTCTCAGAAGCAGGTGGAGACCAAAAACAGAGCTAAAAGAGAGGGAACACTGGACTGAGATTCATCAGGTGAAGACAAACACTGCTCCAGATGAATGAATGTTGTACATGGTCGATAAGTAAGCAACTGTTTGTTAACACATCAGACCTATCTGAAAGAAGACTGGATTTGATGGATCACTGTGGCCACATTTTTTGCCACCTTTGGGTATTGCAGTGATCCTGTACGGGATTTGTCATGTTGGCTGCCTAAGTAGTGTTCATTGAACTGTTGGCTAAGTAATGTCTTAATGGCCCATCAGCCGGCATCATTTTGGGACTAGTATTAAAAAGTTCAGCTTTTGTCTGTGGTGCTTTAACTTTGGTCTTCTCTCATTCTTTGTGGCAGGTTATTGGTCGGATGTGTAAGATCATAGACAAGACGTGCCTGTCACCGACGCCCACGCTGGAGCAGCATCTGATGTGGGACGACATTGCCATCTTGGCACGCTACATGCTCATGCTGTCCTTCAACAACTCCCTGGATGTTGCAGCCCACCTGCCCTACCTGTTCCACGTAGTGACCCTGCTGGTAGCCACCGGGCCGCTGTCCCTCAGGGCCTCCACCCACGGCTTGGTTATAAACATCATCCACTCCCTCTGCACCTGCTCGCAGCTCAACTTCAGCGGTGAGGACTGACTTCAGCTGTGTGTTTAGGCCTGCAGCCTGCTGCTGCAGCGTGAATTGGCCTTTTGTGCATTTCAGTCATCTCGCAGTGCATGGAAGGAGCAACCTAACACACCATAATGGATGCACTCACAAAAACATAAAATAACTTATGTCTTATCAAAATAAATGTGCTGTTGTTGTGTTGGATGATTCCAGAGGAAACAAAGCAGGTCCTGAGGCTGAGCCTGACTGAGTTCTCCCTGCCCAAGTTTTACCTGCTGTTCGGCATCAGCAAAGTCAAGTCAGCTGCCGTCATTGCCTTCCGCTCCAGCTACAGGGACCGCTCCTTCTCACCGGGCTCCTACGAGAGGGAGACATTCGCCCTGTCCTCCCTGGAGACCGTCACTGAGGCCTTATTGGAGATCATGGAGGTCAGCAGAGACAGTCAGACCTATTAGACATCCATTTTTCCCTCCGTTCTCTGAGGAAGAGATTCTCAGTCTGTTTGCTGTGTTGTCTTTCCTCAGGCTTGTATGAGGGACATCCCAGCCTGCAAGTGGTTAGACCAGTGGACAGAGCTCGCACAGAAGTATGAACCTCCCCATCCTCCATCCATCTGTGCGAAGAACATGAATGTGCAGTGTGGTTCATATGTGTTTGTGTGTGTGTTTGGATTCCAGGTTTGCATTCCAGTATAACCCGTCTCTCCAGCCCAGAGCGCTGGTCGTGTTTGGCTGCATCAGTAAGAGAGTGAGCCACGGCCAGATCAAGCAGATCATTCGAATCCTCAGCAAGGCGAGCCCTCTGCTCAGCATAGACCGGGTGAGGGCACACATTCATGTACACAACTCTCCCTTTCAGACCTGTGCTTTGAGAGGTGTAGCATCTCATCAGTTGTAGCTGTAAGTAAGTAACAGGATTTCATGTAAATTAAACCCACATCAGGGCGTCACCCTTAAAAAAGGAAAGGTCAGCCAATTCACTGAATCAGTCTCACAAAATATATTAACTTTCAGTTTATATCTCTGATCTGATTAATAATCAGAATTCATCTGAGGCAGTTATCAGATAACTTCTGATAAGTGAACAGCAGTGTACAGAACAGTGAAGGCCCAGCTGAAATCACTTCTGATGAGTATTTCCTTCTGTTGTGTTGTGTACTGAATTTCTATATAAGATGCTACTGTCGTTCATTTTTTCCTGTCCCTCCCTCCTGCTCCATCCCTCTCCTCTGTCCTCATCCCACCATCACAGGGTCTGGAGAGCTGTCTGAAGGGACCGGACAATTACAACAGCCAAGTATTAATAGAGGCCACAGTCATTGCTCTGACCAAGCTGCAGCCTCTACTGAGCAAGGTATACAGCCCTGTAAATACACCTGTAGCCACAGCACAAAGCCACCACTGTGTCATCACTGCTGTGAACCATTTTTACTTTACCTGCAGCAGCTCTACTTCACTTTTGTTTCTCAGTTTTATCAAATGAATGAAAAGAAGTTTCAGGTTGATGAAACTGTTTCAGTATTTGAAATCTGCCATACATCATGCCTGTCATCAGATACTCCACACAGGAAATCACACATAAAGTGCTCAGCTGCACCAGCCGGCGTCCTGTCAGCACCTCTGAGGTTCCCCCAAACCTCAAACGAATGCACATGCATCAGAAGTGGCATAACTTGATGTCTGATATGGGTGTGTACCCTGTCGAAAATTTTAGAGTCAAAGCCCCCACCTTTAAATCTGACGTAGATGAACAAAATCTGGTAGGCAGAAAAAATCTACTTAGCTGTGTTGGAATGTTGGATAAAGGTTCCAGGTTAAAAGAGAGGTTAGTTAGTTACACACAAGACATAGTAGCTACTGGATGTACCTCCAGTCCAATGTGTGTGAGTTCCTGTCTGAATGAGCCCCACCCTGTGTGTGTTTACAGGAGTCTCCCATGCACAAAGCTCTGTTCTGGGTGGCAGTAGCTGTGCTGCAGCTGGATGAAGTCAACCTGTACTCTGCTGGAACGGCCCTGCTGGAGCAGAACCTCCACACTCTGGACACAATGCGCGTCTTTAATGACAAGGTAAAACACGCGTACAAACATATGCTATACACCACTGAAAGCACTAGGTCTCCTCTGCTCACCCATTCACACACTCTGATGTTGTGTAAACTAAAAGCCACAACACTTCTCATATTCAAACCGTCATTCGGGTTGGACAGCTCACTTGTGCCACATTGAGACGTGGTAAAGCATGCGTGAGAGTGTCTTTAAAGAGTAACTTTATGCTAAATTCATATCTACACTCTCATACTCTCTGTCACACTTTATTGTATTGTATAATTAATGTTAAATGCACTAAATTGCCATTTTGCCAACATGTTTTTAGAATTTTAAAGCAAAAAATTAAAAACAAGTGTTTAAATTCCAAAAGTATTCAGACCCTCTGCTCCAAACTGAGCTTTAATTATCCTTGAGACGTGTCTAGAACTTGACTGGAGTCCACCTGTGGCAAACTGAATTGATTGGACACAGAGGTCCTCTGCAGAGGGATCATGAGCTTCATGATTCACCACAAGATGCAAGCCCCTGGTCAGCCACTAACATAGACCACGCTGCAGTTCACAAAACCAGAACCCAGAAGAGCTTTGGAACAAAGTTCTATGAACTGATGAAAATAAAATCAACCCCTATCAAAGTGAAGGACAGAGGAGAGAGTGGAGAAGAAAGGAACAGCTCATGCTCTGCAGTCCTGCTGTAATTCTTTCAGTGAATTTGTTGACATGTGTTGAAATGTTGACATGATCCAGCACACTTTCCTCATGCACCTCTTCTCCTCCTGATCTTTTTCCTCCAGAGTCCTGAAGAAGTGTTCATGGAGATCAGACGTCCTTTAGAGTGGCACTGTAAGCAGATGGATCACTTTGTGGGCCTCAATTTTAGTGCCAATTTCAACTTTGCACTTGTGGGCCACCTACTCAAAGGTAAAGCACCTGCTAACAGGGATGTGCATTCACAGGCAGTCATCCAGTGCTCAACCACCGCAGTGTGATCTCTGTTGGCTCACTGGGTGTACGTGTTAACACAGAAACCATGACGATAGTGAACACATATGGTTCTTCTGTGCTTTTAGCAATTTGTTTTCAACAGGAAGTGAAGTGAAGTTTCATGAAGGAAGTCAGAGTCACCTTCAGACTGACGGTTTAACATTGTGTATTTTTTTGGTTCTAAGTGTTTTAACATGCCAAACACATTTGGATCAGTGTCTGTAAACTGTCTCTAACTTGTTCTCTAGGCTACAGACATCCATCACCCACCACAGTAGCGAGGACAGTGAGAATCCTGCACACGCTGTTGGCTCTCATCAGCAAACATCTGAAATGTGACAAGTTTGAGGTCAACACCCAGAGTGTGGCCTATCTGGCTGGTATGTAACACACTCACTGACATAATACAATGTTACTGAAGAAATATGATGGAGCACAGAAAAATGTTTTAATTGGTGTTTAAACAATATTGATATACAAAGATTTGACTCAGGACAGCGTGTGATAAATTGGAGGCACTAAGGATTTATTTATTTATATTTATTTCCCAGCTGCTGCCACTTTGTGCATGCAGTCATTTCTTGTAGTTGGGAGCCTTTACTTAAGAAACAAAGAAGAAATGTATGAACTGTTCCCTCTTCCTGATTTTGCTGCAGCGCTGCTCACTGTATCTGAGGAGGTCCGAAGTCGCTGTAGCCTCAAACACAGGAAGTCACTACTGATCTCTGACCTGTCCATGGACCCGGTACCAATGGACACCTACTCCAGTCACATCACTGATCCCAGCTGCAGGTGAGCCAGTGAACAGAGGAGAAAACCAAGGGTGAGGTGGTCTGATCCATGTGCAACAAAGAGGCAGACTAGTTAAGATGCATTCTTCTGTTTTCAGTAGTATCCTACTTCTTTCACTTCCTGTGTGTCATAGTTTGGTTTGTGTCAGTCATTGTTCAGGCTTTAGCTTTTAACATTGTCCGTCCACCTTCCTATCAGAACTCTGCGAGAGACTCAGCCGTGGACGTCACCTCAGGTTTCAGAACGCTACCTTTCAGCCCATCACTACCCCACAGTTGGCCAGATCAGCCCACGAACACGCAAGTCCATGAGCCTTGACATGGGTCAGCCTTCACAGGCCAACACCAAGAAGCTCCTGGGTATGAGTTGTCCCTTAGCTGTGTATCGTACGTGTTGATCTTTCCTCAGGAGGAGCATCCCTAAAAAAGTCCATGTTAAACCCACTGGATTGTAAATGTATGTGTTTGTTTGTGTTTGTTTGTCGTCCAGGCACCAGGAAAAGCTTTGATCATCTCATATCAGACTCCAAAGCACCAAAGAGACCCGAGATGGAGTCGGGTATGACGACCCCTCCCAAGATGAGGCGTGTAGCAGAGAATGACTATGAAATAGGTGAGAGTACAATCCTGAGATGATACAGATGTGTATAAATGCCATGACCTGTATGACTGAGAGTCTTCACAGAGATATTTAATGTAATGCCTCCATGTTCTAATTACAGAGACGCAAAGAATTGGAAACTCTCACCTTCGTAAAGTGTCTGTATCAGAGTCCAACGTTCTGCTGGATGAGGAGGTGCTGACCGACCCAAAGATCCAGGCTCTGCTGCTCACTGTGCTGGTGAGGAAACGCACCAGTTCAAACTAGTGGAACGTGACTGACAGTAATCAAATGCTGTTAGTCAGTGACTCTGTTAACAGACGTGTTCTGATTTTCCAGGCCACCCAGGTCAAATACACCACTGATGACTTTGACCAGCGGATTCTGTACGAGTACTTGGCCGAAGCTAGCGTTGTCTTCCCAAAGGTTTTCCCAGTTGTGTAAGTAGCCAACATATGGCCATTTATTTTACATCAATTTCTCATCCAACAACAAATATTTGGAGAAAAACTTCTGAAGCAGAAGTTGTCAAGGGGACACTCATCCCTAGTAATGGATGAGACCCAGCCCAGCGATCTCTAGTCTGGTCAGGTACCTGACTGGATCCAAGCGAACTGTCTGTCAGCTTTGATCGCATAGCTGCATGTTATGTTTTGGGACATCATTCAGGATTAGCATCAGTATTAACAATTAAAATGAAATTCCTTCCCCAGCTGCTGTGAATCTTCCGCTGCTTCCCCCTGTTTTTGCACTAATCTTTTTTCTGAATGTTTACAGTGTGTCATCCTCCCTGTTATTTAAGATTTGAAATGTCCTAGAACTAAAACATTTTTTTAAAACGTCACATTGATTACTGTAGCTCTGAGGCGTTTGGGTCAGCCCTAATACAGAGTATCATTTATACCGACTGAAAAAAAGGTGTTTGTATGTATGTCTCATCCTCAGCCACAACCTGCTGGACTCCAAGATCAACACTGTGCTGTCCATGTGCCAAGACACCAACCTCCTGAATCCCGTCCACGGCATTGTGCAGAGTGTGGTGTACCATGAGGAGTCACCCCCTCAGTACCAGCCCTCCTATTTACAAAGTAATACACGCTGACATTTTCACATTCTGTACAGGACAAGCATGTTGACTCTGGGCATGCAGTTTGGACACAAGCTGTCTCCTCAAATAGGACGTTTCTTAAAAATATGGCTGAAATTGATAACTGCTCCCCCTCTCTCACCACACTGTCCCCTTACGTTCATTTCACAGGCTTCGGCTTTAATGGACTTTGGAGGTTTGCTGGACCCTTCTCTAAGGTGTGTACGATTCTGTCCTCCTCCTCGTTTTCTCTCAGCACCCTCAGCAGCCATGCAGGAGAGATTCAGCCGACCTTTTATCCCATTGTTCCCTCACTCCTTCATGAAATCAATATGTGTAGTCCAGAAAAGAAGATCATAAATAATGTGATGACACTTTTCGGGACTTAGAAAATGGTTGCTTGAAAATTCTTTATTTACTTTCATTTGAACAGGAGGTTTCTTTAGATACAGTATTTCTTTTACAAGAGAGCAGCTAACACATTTCATTTACAGATAACACAGTTTATTGACAGTATTCCAACCCTTAAAGCCTTCTTCAAACACGTTTTCAGCCTGATGCTCAGAAAACATCTCTTCACAGTTTATCTTTAAATCTTTAAATCCAGAGTGTATAGTTTTTCCAAGTTCAGACTCAGGTGAAGAGCTAAAAATATGGACCAAGCTAGATTTTTTTTCTTTGGCAAGCAGTTCTTCAATGAAAGTTTTTTGGGTTTAAAAACTTTGAAGGAGAGTATTAAAAGTGAAGGTTTCATCCAGCCATGTTTCATCACAGGCTTTTTTCTGATGCCATCATGCTAACTCGGGTCAGCCCTGTAAACCAGAGGTCTGCCGTTGGTCAGCTATATGCTGCGTGACTTGAGTGACGAAGCTACAAAGAAGCCAACAGATAACAGGCTGAAACCGGCTGATACTTGGCTAAATGCAGACACGATGTAATGTCATGAATATGCTGATTAGTGTATAATGTCATCTACTGACATTTAGAGACTTTTTAAGCTCTAGCTACTTTCCACTGAAGGTAATTATTTATAGCACAACAGTTTTCACACATTGACCAAGTATTATGTTTAGACCATGTTGTGTTGACACCACCACCATACTGTGACACTTTTCAGTTCTATGTCTATATCTACGGTAATGTTTTAGGTAGGAGTAGGAGTAGTAGGAGTTTACAGGTTTCACTAATAACAGACTTTATAATAATAATTAGACTTTCTAAACTTCCATCAGTCTAACGTTCGTCCTCTTTTCTAACCCTCCAAGCAAACCCAGATACCGGACTATGCCGAACTGATCGTCAAGTTTCTGGAGGCATTGATTGACAGCTATCTGCCGGCGGCTGATGAGGAGCGAGGGGAGGAGCAGCTGAGAACGCCCACCTCCCCCTACCCCCCCACCAGCCAGAGCCAGCTCAGCATCACTGCCAACCTCAACCTGTCCAACTCCATGACCTCACTGGCCACCTCGCAGCACTCACCAGGTCTCACACACACACACACACACACACTTCATTAGCCTCCAAAAGATCATGTTATCTCTAAAAATGCTACAGCGCCCCCTGTAGTTTAATAAATGACATGTTGGGTGCAGGACACTGGTGATAAACACCTGAAATGATACATAATAAGTTACTAATGTCAGACTGCTACCATTAGACGAAGACGCATTTTAGACAAACTGTCACAGTCTGAATGTGTGACTGGAGGGACATGACTTCAGTGTGACAGCAGGAAGCTGAGCACTCGTTTGTTAGAAGTGGTACCTGTAGTATAATAAACATACAGTGAGTGTTAGAATACAATGTTAGGACACTAACATTTGAACAATGGACAGGCATATCAGTCTGTCGTGATTTTACATGAGAAGAAAATATAATATACACAGCATCGTCCATACATCACGTAACTCAGCACTCCTTTTTTTCATTCATCCATTTGTTGTGTTCAAACTTCTGCCACTTCAGTTTTATTCCGCTGAATGAGACAGACTGAGACCTGACAGGCCTGATGGAAAGAAGTGGACAACATCAGCTGCTGTGTCTGACACACTCCATGTTGTGGAGTGTTGGTTTCCTGCTCTGTCTCTGCTTTGCCTCATGTTAGAGACTGTAGTGGCTCACAGCAGCTGTCAGGTCAATGTTCAGATTACACTCACTCTGCAGCAGTGAAGAGCATTTCCGAAATTAAAGCCATGTTGGGGAAGTTTACTTCTAAGTAAAGAGCTGAAGGGTGAAGTTGACCCATATGCTCGTGACCCACTGAGAGTGAACTGGTGGTTCACTTGTAGACCACCAGCCACTTGTTAGGAACCACTGATTTAGGAGAAATTCTGAGGAAATGTCAGAGTGAGATCCTGGACTCTGTCCTGAAGTAGTTAGAGACAGTAAACACGGGCCTCTTATCCAGCGTTAAAGCTGTGAATTATGCCTCTTCCCTCCAGGTGTGGACAAGGAGAACGTCCAGCTGTCCCCCAGCTCTGCTCTGTCCAGCGGAGGTCGCACTCGCCACGGTTCAGCCAGTCAGGTCCAGAAGCAGCGCAGCGCCGGCAGCTTCAAGAGACCCAGCATTAAGAAGATAGTCTGATTAGCCAGAGAACACCAAACCTCCACCCTGCTCCACCTCCTCTTCCACCTCCTTCTTTCCACCCTCCCCCAGTCTGCCGGGCGTCATGCTGCACTCCACTCTTCTTTATTTCCTCCTTCTTCCTCCAGCTCGTTGCTTTGGCAGAAGAAGTGAGGAGGAGTATTACCAACTTGAAGTCTTTTTTTCCTGATCTTTGGTGGAGGAGAAGCTTCAGTCGATCGGTTTCTCTTCGTGTTTGAGCTCCTAATCACACTCCTGCAGCGAGGGGCGTCACATGTCAGCCTGCAGAACAGGCTGATGGGAATGAAGTCTGGACATGAAGGTTGAGTTTGGACATGGACGGCTCGTGTTTCAAACGTAATGCGTCCCTTGGCCTTCCTCACGAATAAAACACTCCTGTGTCAGCGAGATGGACCAAATGACAGCAGCAGCCGGGGGGGAGGAGGGGGGTCAGACAGGACCTTGGCTCTGGTCCTGCTGGGACACGTCAGCTCCCCTCTCCCAGCCTTGTACATATTTTACATAGACAGATTATGTATAACTAGTCCTTAATGCTAATTTCGATGTTGACGTTTTCTCCATGGTGTGCCTTTGTCAGGGTTTTTCAATGTGTACAATTTGTAAAGTAAAAGTCAAACCTTGCTGGGGACAAAGAACAGGTACTAATTATGGAGGCGAGGCGTCCATATCACCACGAGTTCACACGAGCTGCGTCACGACCGGCCTCCAATGATCGTCAAGTATACAATCATCCATATACCCTGTTGCCTGAAAGTATTTATCCTGTACAGCTAGATAGTGCTACACAAATCTTCTTCTTTTAGAACACTTTCAGAGAATCAACATGAAGATTGCAAAACACTAGGGGAAACGCAACAGTGTAAATAGCTCCAAGCTTTTCTTTCCTTTCTTTGTTTTTAGTGCAGTTGCTTTTATTTTGTTTGTTTTGGGGTTTTTTTTGTTTTGTTGGTTATTTTTTTTAGTATTAACTGTATTTTCAGCAGCATTGACTTTTCATTTGTTTACACAGTGACAATGAAAATTGTGTAATAGGCAATAATCCTCAACTCTCAAACTCCTTTGTCAACCACCCGTTTTATTTGTGCAGCGAGCAGAGGGAACACATCGCTGTCAGCTGGGTGACGTATGAAGCCGACTCCTGAGCTCTGATCGATTGCTAGAAAACACACACACACACACACACACACACACACACACACCCCTCTACACACTGATCTCAGCTGTCTCAGCTGAGATCACCTGTGGCAGGTGGTTGTTTCACTGTCGCGATGACAGAGGTGGAATATCGTTTGCCACTGTGCGTCTGGCTGGACTCTTCTTGTAGCCACACACACACACACACACACTTCTGATTCCCACGCAGCACAGACTCCACAGAGAGAGGAGAGATTCCACAGATGTGAAACAGAAACGGTAAACATCTGGTTTAGTTGTCAGGCCTTTACACTTTGACTGACCTGAGTGTGAGACCATGGATCTTTTTGCCTTTAAGAGCTGTGGTGACGATCATTCAGGTCGTTACTGCTGTGGCATCGTGCAGCAGCCGTCTGTCCTCAGAGCACATCTGGGAGCAGCAGAGCCTGGACACCAAACAGGAGCTCTGTGCTGCAGCAACACAAACTCACGTCCAACAGATCACATCAGCGCAGACTGTTTTGCAGAGCGTGCTGTGGTATTTCAGCTGCTTTAGCTGAACGTGTTTCTGATGCTTTCAGGCGGCCGTTGGCTTCTTCATCCACTTTCAGAGAGAGCACGTGCTTGGACAGTTGAGGCAGAGCGTAGACAGAGACAGCAGAGGCCAACGCAGACATCAGCGTGATCGAAAACCAAAGAGAGAGCTCTCATCACAGAGCAGTTTACGCTCGAATGTTCCACTCACCCACCAAACTTAAACAGTGATGGGATCCTCATCACTATGAGGACTCTGTGGGCCCACCTCAGACAGACAGACAGACAGACAGACAGACAGACAGACAGACAGACAGACAGACAGACAGACAGACAGACACGTGGTTTCCACTTCTAAACATGTTAAACATTCTTTATTGGACATGTTGAATCAGCAGGACCATAGAAGAAGAAAGTCTCTGACAGAGACCAGGATGGACCGCGTCTGCCTGCAGGCTGGTTCACGTGTTGTACTGAAATGACGGGGAACCAATGGCTGCCTGGAGAGTGCAGACACACACTGACAGGTTTCAAACACTACGGTTAGCTGTAGAGATGGTCACATGCTAAAAGCCCCCTCACCAGCCCCGGGGTCGGTTCGGTCACACGCTTCTATCCTGCCTTAACATCTATGCATGGCAAGAGTTGAGTATTGTTGTACAACTCTTTCTTTTCGTCTGAGCAGCGTCTCCACTCGTCTGCTGCTCAGCCTCTCACCTTTGTGTTGGTGTCACAGTGTGGATACGTATGTGAGTCGGTTCACTTCTGATGTGTTTTTTTTTGGTTTTGTTTTTGTTTTTTGTTTTTCCTGTGCTGCTGTTGACTGAGGGGAAGTGTTATTTTCTTCTGTCCACACACGCCTCGATGAAATGCCGTGGAAAGGTTTTCCGTTCAAGACAAGCCTCAGAAACAACACGTTGTAGTTCAGCCATAAAGAACAGCATAAAGGGAAGAATCAGGACCAAACCAAGAAATGGGTTTTCCACCACGCTGAGAAGTCAGAATATTACTTCCCCAGAGTTCGTCCACAGTTGGACACGTTCAGAGTCCAGACACCTCAGCACAGCTGGCCCGTCAGAGTACGAGCAGTAGGTCAGATTGTGTGTTTCGGTTTCAGCTGCTGATGTGATTGAACAAATAAATGAAACGTGGTGTCTTGAACTTGAACACAGCAGAGCTGGACCGTGCTGACCGGCTGAACAGCAGCCCTTCTTCTCATTGTAAATAGGCCCGTCCCCGCTTCAGAGTCCCATCTTCTAACACACGAGATGTTTGCATCAGTTTCCTATGAAGGTCCATGACGGTCCAGGACTCAGATTCCCCAGAAATGTCTCATCGTATCTTTATCGTCTCTCTCTCTCTCTGTCGTCTCTCCTCGCTACTCCTCGCCGTCTCACTGTTCTTAGTTAAGCTACACTCCCTGATTTCCTTCAAAGACGCGTGTCCACAAGCCCTGAACAACACAATCAGCGAGTGTACCTTTAACAAAACACAACCAGGAAAAATCTGAAGGCAAGCTTTGTTCAAGCACCGTGTTAGCAGATGGCCGTTGTTTCCAGGTTTTAGTTTGACTTTGTGTGTGAATGGAAGTAGTAAGGATTATATATCCATAACCTCTTAAACAAGTGGTTGACTTGCACTAATTTAAAAACAGTCATGGGTTTGTAAAGATGAAAAACCTCAAAGTGTGGCATGTTTTATTTGATGTTATGCAAAATCTAATGTCTGTAGAGTATTAGTCTGAGTTTTGTTTTTAATGCAGTATGTGTGACAATTGTAAATACTTTGTGTACAATTTGAGATGGTATATTTACTACACTGTACATACATGTGATATTGTATCATTTTGTTTTTGTAAAGCAGTTAGTTTCTGTATAATAATATACAAATTGAACTATTCCAGTGTTAGTAATAAAATGTTTTGCTCTCCACATTATTTGATTGTGTGTGATAAACACAAACCCTCTCTTATTTTACTAAGTTAAATCAAACTATGATTTCTGAAAATAATTTTTCTTTATGGCAGTTTAATGTGTTTAAAGATGTTTGTTCCCGACTTGCACGAAAGTTTACACATACAGAAGTTTCACAATAACTGATGAACACACTGAGAAATCAACCTGAAATCTGAGGCACATGTTCAGGGCTTCTCACGAAGCTTATGAAGCTCATGTATTATATGTGTTATACATGCCACAAACACATAAAGTTTATTTTGTAATTGGCAGCATGAGCTCATATGAAATTTGCTTGATGTAGGGTCACAGCTTTCATTGATGATTGATTAAAGTGGGCGTACCCCCGTACGTTCCACAGACGTCTATATCTCCACAAAACTTCATTCAAATGCTACAAAAACCAACCCGCACATTCTCCAGATGTCGAGGGTTTCAAACAGCATTCAGATCAGTGACAGTCACCATGGTGCTGGAATTTAAACTCTGTGAACAGCAGTTTCTTTTTGGCTCAGTGTTGGATTGAAAAATATCCGATGACTGATTCTTCGTGGAAAGAAGAATGAAGAGTGAATCTGGCTGCTCTGTTTGTTTAGATGTTTCTCAGCTGCACGTGAAACACGAGGACAGGAAGTAGAACCAAAATGGACACAGAAGAAATGTCATTTCAAAATAAGACCAGGAAATGACACCATCTCCAGGAAGAAGAGTCAGTCACAGGGGCAGATCATGACAACAGCTGCTAACCACCAAAGCTTTTTAACCACATCTCAAAAAATTGCTTTTGGCACCATCTCATGGCCATGTATTGTGACCGCATTCTCACTTTTTTGTTTTTGTTGTCTTTTTTTGTTCCCTGCTTTTTGTGCACATACCCACAACAACCCTGAAGTAGATGTGTAGAAATGCTTCTACAGGTTCATGTCCTCGCTGCTCTTCATCAACTCCAGGCCAAGATGCTGAAGCGATGGTGGCGACTTTCGAAACTGTGAGAAATCATTTGTGTTGCCAGACAATGAAACATGGCAGTTTTGGGTGAGTGGATGTTTCCCATCAAGCGTCACCAGCACAACCAGTGTGATCATCTGTGGAGAGACCTGAAGAAGGAAGTTCACAGACACTTTCCATCAAATCTGACAGAGCCTGAGAGGATTGGACAGAAAGACTGGAACAAACTGCATAAATCCATCTGAGCAAAGCTCGTAGAGTCTGGAAGACTGGAAGCTGTAACTGCTGCCAGAGAGGGATCTAAAGAGAACTGGATTCAAATTTCAGTTTTTTTTAATAAAATTGCAAAAATGTCTCCAAAATGGCATTTTTCTCCACTTAAAATCGAGGGAAACGTAATAAAGTGTGGGGGAAAAAATGAAGGGGTCTGAAGACTTTATGACACTGCTGTACTTTCTTACCACCTCAAGTATTAACCCAGAGTTAATACGTCATCATTAGACTCTGACCCTGTCAGACAGACTGCGTTTTCACTGTGAGTTCAGAGCACACTGAACAGTACAGGCTGAAGTTTTGGACTCCAGTTGGTGGTTCAGCTCAAATCTGAATCATTTATCATTCATACTGAGTGTAATAACACAGCTGTGTGTTGGTCTGGTTTCTGGGATGAGCTGTCATTCAGTGAAACCACACTTCAAGGATTTTTAAAGCATTGATCTCCAAGTTTTTCATTTGAATAAATGTCTTCTGCTGAATGAGGTAACACAATGGTGGTTGAAGCTATTGAACTAATGATAACAATAGTAAAACTAATAATAACAAGACTAATGATTGGACTAATAATAATGAGTAATGAGAGTAACAGTGGGGGTACAGGGTGGTCCACAGCTGCAGACCCAGACTCCACAGACTCTGAATGGTCTCCGGTCCAGAAACAGATGACCAATGACCAAGCTCATTTTCCTTTTTAAAGACTGAAACGGTGAACAGATGATACACAGACTGGGAGTCAAGAGGAGGGTCCAGCTGTTAATAAAACTGCAGGACAATGTGTCAACTGCTCTGTCCTGTCTTTTACTTCCATATAGGTCCAGTTCCTTGGCTGAAGACATTGAAATTAATCAGAATGAACAGCACGGTGGAGTAATGAAGCCCTGCTGCCAGAGGGTGGAGCTGTTTTCCACCAAATAACTCTCTCCTCAGGAACTGCACCTGGAAAATATTTATTCATTTCAGAGTGAAATGAATAAATATGTTGTTTTTAAATGTTGCATGTGTACTGACATACAGGATGATTACTTTGTGAATAATGTGAAAGCTTGCACACTGTCCACCATCTCTGACGGATTCAAGGCCACTTACTTACACTAGCCTACATAATTATACCACAACACGTTATTGATGTGTGTCGCTTTAAATATCGCTGCTGCATCATCCTTTCGGAAAGGACCACTGTACCTTTATGCTAAAGGAAATAAGAGAGGAAGCACTGAAGCACCTGGCCTTTAGAGAATCGACCTGCTCTCATCATGGCTGACACACTGATTCCTCCGGGTCATTTCACTCTGTTAGGAACCTTCCTAAGCAGTTAATCCTTTTCCAACCACTGTTCCAACCAGTCTGCCAGGCTGAGATGGTAAATGGCAGCACTTATAAAGAGCTTTTCTAACAGACCAGCACTTTACACACTACGTACCATTCACACACACACACACACACACACACACACACACACACGCACACACACACACACACTCACACTCTCACACACTGATAGTGGGTAGGGGCAATTTAGGGTTCAGTATCTTGCCCCATGTGGACTGGAGGAGCTGGAGATTGAGCCACCTCCCAGAAGGTTCTTGGTACACACACATACACTACTCACAATAAGTTAGGGATATTGTGAGAGACTCAATGGATGTCATACATACGCTGTTTGTTTCGCTTCAGAGATTTTTGGGATAGGGAGGCAATTGTATTGGGGTGATCGACAGACCTCATTTTGTGTTT
>JBBMJY010000026.1:25007826-25020886 GCA_037833715.1 Toxotes lorentzi
TTTTTGGGGTAATAAATATTAAACTAATGAAAATGGTGTTTCTTCTCATTCATTATTAGTAATATCAAAGGGAACTTAGACTGATTTCATTCAAATTCAGACCAAACAGGAAAAGCACTCATGTAAATAATATCTCTAACTTATTGTGAGTAGTGTATAGACATTTATAGATGCTTTACAGTAGTTTATGTCTTGTTGCTGTCAAGATGCCAGTGCCTATGGGTGATTTGTTATTTCAGACTGATGACAGTACTGTGTGCACCAATAAACACTGCTGGAACTCAATACAGCCCTGAGAGGACATTACGTCTCCTTATCTTCATTCCTGTGTCCTAACCAATACAGCATCCTGTTTACTGTCAGGCAGGAGAGGGTGAGCCTGGAGCACAGGAACATTTTTCAGGAAACATTCACACAAGAAAGAAACACAAAAAACTCTTATAAAACAGAACAAGGCTGAACAAGCTGGTGGTGACTGGATGGAGAATGAGGGTTTAAGCGCTGCTGTTGATGAACTGATGAGAGGCAGGTGTGTTGGCTGGAGCAGGATGAGGCAGAGAGAGAGAGACCCACGGGGGAGGGGTAAACAGGAGAAATATCCTGCAGTCTATACAGGTACCATGACATGACACCTACCAGACTTTGAAGTGGACCACGTGGGATATTGTCAAAGAGACCTGTCGCAGTGGAGCCAACCATCACCTACGACAGGGAGGACGGATTTCCACCACACGAAGGTCCAGTCCAGATGACCCCTTCCAGGTAATCCTGGTGTCTTCCATGGGAATGTTGTTCACCAGCCCCAAGCCAGAGGAGAAATTTGGGAAGTTATTCAACCAGAAACATACACCCTAAAGCCCAAACCTGGATTCTCATTTGCATAAGAAAATCAGAGCTATTCAAGAGGAGAACGTTGGGCGTGTTGCTACCTAGTGGCCTGTAACTGAACAAGCGAGTGGACACCTACAAGACAGAAACACAGAAGCTCATTGGAGCAGGTGCTGTGCAGGAAGTCATTCAAAGAATGCTGGTACACCCCCCATCATTCTGTCAGCCACAATGGGAAGAATCACCTGTTCTCTACATAAGGTCCTTGGTACACACACATATATACATTCATATATATAGATATAGATATTCATGCTTTGCAGTAGTTTATGTGCACCTAACTGCTCTCACCTATTACAATTTACACACTTACTCATCCAGAAGTATGGAGAGCTCAGTCTTCCATCCCCCAAAAGTCTCTGACCACACAAACCAGAAATCCACTCCACTTACATGGATTGTTGTGGGCCCATGTTAGTGAAGCTGGACAGGAAAAATTCTGGGGAATTATATTTAACTGTGTAACCACCAAGGTGGTCCAGTTAAATCTCCTCAGATATATGGATGCAGATGCTTACCTGATGGCACTGAGGCAGTCTGTCACCCTCTGAGTCTGATTGGACCAAGGAACCAGTTTTAAAAGAGGAGAACAGGAACTTAGGGAGGCCTCTGTCAGCATGGCATCAACCTCGCAGAAGCAACTCGCCTGCCAAAGGAATAAGTTCCAGTTCAACTCCCCCCACCCCCCACCCCCCAGCAACTGTCAAGTCAGCACACTCTTGGGTGGGGGCCCAACTTGTTCATGAGGAAGTCCTTCTTACAGTACTCCTGGAAGTTGAGGCTATCCTCAACTTGAAACCAGCTGAACAGCTAAGTCTGGTTGTCTGATACAGAAGGTGAGCTGTGTGGTTAAAGCAGTCTAAATATATAGATACAGAACTCTGTTCGCCTCAAAGTGCATCTGTAGAGTCTGTGTAGCTCTTTCCACTTCTGTCTTTATTTCACAGGTTGAATCTCAACACCTACGGTATATAGTCCTCCAGCTCCAACTTTATACTAAAAAGAAATCCTTTTATTCTTTTAAACCGGGCCGCTGGCACAGCCTTACCTCATCCCTCTGAGCTCCCCCAAACACTGGAGGAACCAGCAGACACAGGTTATTGATTTCTGCAGACAGAAAAGAGAAAGTGTTGGAGGAAAGGCAGTACAATGAAACAGATGAAGTACTCTCGTTTTACTGGGAGAGAGAAAAACCACGGTCAGGAAAAACAAGACATCTCTCTTTAGCTAAGCCTCCGTTCTCTGCTGAGAGTCCAGGCCTTTACTGTATGTCTGTCCTCCCTGTTGTCTCAAGCTTCATCAGAGCACAGACCCTGTATGTACTGTGTGTGTGTGTGTGTGTGTGTGTGTGTGTGTGTGTGTGTGTGTGTGTGTGTCAATAATCATCACATATCTTTGTGTTAAACAGCCAGGTACACTCACATCCGCCATTCTACACAGGATCTACTGCATTTATTTCCTACAAGAAGATGCGTTAAGATGCGAAAAGTGGGAAACCATGTATCTCAACACCATGAACCATGAAGATCCAGTGTGGAAGTGGTTCAGTTAAGGGTCATGGGTTTGGCAGGAAACAGAATCCCTCTGGAGATTCTTTGTTTAGAAGTACAGTGTTTGAATAGCATCCTGCTGAACATTTCCTCTCCTCACTATTTGGCCATCAAGGACTAATGACTGAACATTGCTCTAACATGTTGACTCAAAAGAGCACTTTAAAAATGAGAAAGGTGAGAAAACTACACTCCAGAACAAAGCTTAGTAAAACTCTAAGTTACACTGTGTCTGGTCTGGTTTGGTCAGTAATGTTGCATCCTGCTCCTCCTGTAGGTTTCTTGAAGTCATCACAGATAGAGCCTTTCATCAAAGTGGGATGGATGCTGTCTCTCCTCAGTCAGACCAGGTTTTTCCCAGAAAGTCCACCACTTATCTACAAAACCCACGTTGTTTGCTGGACACCACCTCGACAGCCAGTGGTTGAATGATGACATGTGACTCTACATGTCATCGATGGTCAGATTAGACAGGGGCCCAGAGAAAACTACAGACTGTCTTTGCACGTGTGTACACTGACTCATGTAAAATATAAAATAACTCAAGGCATGTACATTAGTAACATTAGTGTTGCGTGGAGATGAAAGGTGCCCAGGGAGAGACAGAGCAATGACTAACTAACACAGCTGACACAGTATATTTAAAACAATATTCATCTGCTTCTGAATCTTACAGTCTACATCTACAGCTTTCTGTTATGATGGAGAAGGAGAATCAAAGGATCATCAAATATCTCCAGTCAGCCACTAAATAATGTGACTGTTCTGTCAAACATCTTCTCCATCAACAGCAGGACTCACAATGACTGGACTGTAATTCAGCTGATCCTGATCCCATCCTATGACATCAATATAAAACCAATGATTTCTACTGTTTCTAATGCACAATAAAATGAAAAAGAGCTGATTTCAAATAGCTGCACATTTTCACAGCAGGGTGCCAGTCTGCCCAGATTCTGGATCATGAAGCTACGATGAACTAAAAACTTTAAAATACAGTAAAAGGAAAGTGACATGTGACTGTAACCACATCTTTCCTAACTACATGACGGATCCCGCTTTGAAAACTGTTCTAAACTGAGCTGAAAATGATCCCAGTCATGATCCACATTTAGTTCTGTGGGTAAAGAGTTCCACATGTTGATCCTGAACAGAAATGGTTGCTGTCCAAATAAGGATTTGTTAAAGGGCACCTTATTGTTCCGTGTGGATGCACCTCCTGCTACTGATTCAGAAACAATCAGGGAATCATCAGCTCAGTGCGCTACACAGTGAACCGTACTGGACCTGGAGTCTGACCTGAGGCAGAGATATTGTACTTCAGAACACCTGTTCAACACATGGTCCACTGGCCTTGAAACTTTACCTTTAACTTGTGTTGATGGCTGAGTCCTGGAAGAAAAGCAAACTGACACATTTTTCTTAATGCTGAGTGTAAGACATGAGTTTTCAAGCCATGCTGCTGTGGACTGTAAATGCTGTGTCAGCTGGGGAGAAACCGACAAAATGGTTTTACAGTACAGATACAGAGGGTGATGAATGAAAGGAGAAACCTGATTAAATGAGACAAACATAACAAACGCAGATGCGTCCACACAGGAGCACTGCATGGTACAGTTAAACAGTTAACGTCCCATCATGCTCTGTGGCCTGTATAAACATGCTGAGCAGGACCAGACACGTCTGAGTGTGAGGAAAAAATCTTCCATCTAAGATGGAGGAGCTTCAGTCTCAGAGACTGTTGGACTGGCTGTTTGAACAGGAACTGTGATTAAAGTGACGTCTACATTTAGATCTATGTGGAAGAAGTCAGTGAACAGGGTCAGACTGTGTATGTTTTGGAAGAATGGTGTTCATCCCTCCAGCAGAGTCCAGAGATTCAGAGAATCACTGCCAAGAAGCACTGAAGCTGCTCTGGCTGCTCGTGGAGTCCAACACCTCACTCAGGCACTTAATGTTGGTTTTTCCTTTAATTTGTCGCTGTCTGTATGTAACCAAGTTTTGCACATTGTGAAAAGCTCTGACATGTAAAATAGGTGGAGTGGCTCTATAAGAGCCCAGGGTGCTGTGACTTGGAGCAATATGATCCTGCGCGGTGCTAATGAGAGTTCAGAACCCATGCTCAGCTGAGCAGGTCCAGCTCAGGTCCCACTGCCCGGTCAGCTGAATTATTTAGCTTTGTTGCATTTAGATACCATCTGTGGCAGGAGGCCGGGCTGAACATGACCGGCCTACAGGACACAGAGAGACACTGGTTCTGTCTTCTCGTCTTTTATGGCTGTGCTTTCACTGTAAGAAGAGGAAAGGCTGGTTTAGGACTCCTGTCTTCTTTTGTCTATGAGCCTTATAGTAAATCAGCTTGAAATCAAACCTCAGAGCTCCATACCTCTCGGGCAGATGAAAGACAGAGGCTCCTCATCTCCACTGCCCTCACCACAGCCAACCAACAGGTGCTCCAGATTCAATAACAGATCTGATCCACCATCAGCAGGACCACACTACTCATTGATGTTAGAAAAGAAATCAGTTTTCTGATGTGACAGTGCTGTGGTTGGGGTTTGGTTAGGTTTTGTGTGTGTGTAGTGTGTGTGTATAAACGGAGGCTTTTATCCAGTGATGTTCTTCTATAAAACCAGCTTGAATCAGCCATATTCTGAAATCATGCAGGGAGGGATAGTTCAAACAGAAACAACCACAGATCCCCTCTGAAAGTCCACTCCTGCAGTAGGGTGATCAAAAACAGTTCTGATGCTGATGGTGAGGACCTCAGGTGAACTCTGAAGCTAATGTGTTATTGAAAAAAGAGAAGAGAAAGAAAAGTATCAGAGAGAAAGCAGCTGTGAACACAACTTGCCTGCAGTGGTTCAGAATGGGTTGATTTTGGTGTACAACATGGCTGACCAGCTAACAGTGCACTACTTATCTTGTTGGTGCCGTGTTCACTTTGATAAACACAATCAGAGAGTGAATCAGCTCATCATCATCATCCATCAACCACTTTTTTTTGTCCAGATTAGGAAACAGAATATTTACAGTTTTTTAAGACGTGGATCAAATCATCACTAAAGCATATGTCATACAGGAGCCAACAAAAACTAATGGAATGGTCTGAGATGTCATTTTAACATTTAAAGTGCATTGATAGACTCGTAACCTCAACTCATGCATTGAGTAACATGCAAGAAAACATTCCACCTTAAAAGCTGTCGGTAGCTGCTGGTAGCCTTTGAGCAGGACAGTGAATGAAATGAGTTTTTGTTCCAAGCTAACGTTACATTACAGAGCCAGCCTATTAAACTGCAGTGCATGGGTCAGTTTGCCGCTGTGTTCACATTTGTGATGATGATAAACGATTTAATAATCCATTCACTTGAGAGTGTAGCAGGCTGTTATCCTGTGTTTTTAGTTTTAGTACAGGGCCCAGTTTGTTGGTGTATATTTGGGTTGTGCCTTTTAGAAACCTGTTGAAAACTAATTCACCTTAACTTTACAAATAAAATATGATACCAGTCTAATTTGGTCGTCCTTTATTATGAAATCAAGTTCTGTAGTAATCCTTCCTCAGTGTAGGACAGATGGATTTCCACTTTTGTCTTTTGCTGACAGTACAATGATGACCTGCATGTTTACTGCCCCCTTAATACTTAATATATAGGCCCCCCTTACCTTCTTAACACGACAATGGATGTATGAGGGAGATAAGGAGGCCCTCTGAGGCTGCATGTGTACACGGCCCAGGTTTTGTGCTAAACCACTGACGGTGTTTAATATTTAAGAGAAAGAAAATATAACCTCTGCAGGAATTGTGTGCCAGTAGACCCCATCTAACAAGACCCACTTTTGTGTCTAGTTGTTATTAAAGATTCAGAGGACCCCCGCCCCCCCATACTGAGCATCACAAATGTTGGGCCTGTTTTTCAGGTGGTACTGGCCCAGCTCTCCCTCCTGTTCCACGGTGAAATGAGAGCCCTCGTTGCTGATTCTAATGAATGCTGGGTAATCTGACCACTGACTCCCTTGTCTCATTTAGACACTGGTTCTTTATGTTGCTGACAAAGCTGCCTGCCTTACATTTGGTCATGACTGAAGCAGTGTGCTGCTTTGATGGGGAGTTTAACCTTCAAATAAAACAGTGGCTACATCTTAACAAGAAAATTTCTGGAGACCTTTTGAATGTGCCTGCTGCTCAGTGAGTATCCAGGATAATCAGCTGTCAGATACTGGGTATTTGTACTAGTGGATGTGAAGGAGCACGCAGGAGCATACCTAAAGGACAATGGGTGATGTTATTTGTGGCACTGATAGTCCTACTAACACCTCAGGCGGTGGTATGGGGGACAATATGACCAATGTATAATAGCTGTATCACAGAGTCTCTCTCTCTCTCACGTACACACACACAGTCCTGTTTGAATCACGATGGATTTTCATTCATGTGCTGGGGACTGATCCTAATGACTAATGATCTCTTTAATGGACCATAGCTCTCCCAATCCACAAGGTTCTGTAGACCCCACCCCAATGGTGAACATCCAGGAGCTGTGGGAACGTAAACATAGGCTGGTCTTTAGTGGAATATTCTTGGAAGAAAGGCAGACGCTCTGACCTGGTTCATATGTAGGTGCTGGGATGTGATGGTGGTCAGTAATGCGTTTATTAGCCTTTGCATTCCTTAATAGTGTGGCCGGAGTGTCTGGACTGCTCTGGACTGCTGGGAAGGGAACACGGGAGGCAGATAACCCAATCAGGACTCAAAAGGAGACAGACCTATGGCAGTGCCAGTGAGGGAATTATGTGCCTAATCAATCCATGTCAAATGTGAACTCCAGGAAGCTGGATTGGTAACATACCTCAAAGCTGCCTCCAGGTCCTGGTGTGTAATCTCAGATTGTGTGTTACTCTGGAAACCAGAAGTTCAGCTGACTGTAGCACCCAGGGCTTCCACATATGAGAAATAAATTAGGTCCATGGTCTGACACGATGTCTGAGGGAATGCCACGTAGGCGGAACAGATGGGTTACTGGCATATTGGCTGTCTCTTTGGCAGAAGGAAGCTTGGGGAGAGCCATAAAATGAACTACCTTGGAAAAATGGTCCACAACTGTTAGGATAATTGTGTTCCTTTGGGGGTGATGGGGGCGAGTTGGGAGTCACGTGCCAACTGCAACATCAGGAAATGGACTGAGTCAGGGACAAAGAGGTGGTCAGGTGGACCATTACCTGGATTGGTTTGAGACCACTGAGTCTCTGGAACCATGGGCATCACCTTGCAGAGGCCAGCCACCACGCAGACAGGCAGGATCCAACATCTGGACAGGAGGAAGTTTCTTCTGAGGTATGGAGCCGGGGTAGCATTGGGTTTCACATTGTGAGAACATGGAAGTAGGTGCTGGTGAAATTGAACCAACTGATAAACAGGGCCCAACGAGCTTGGTGGGAGTTCAGTCTTTTGGCTGACTGAATGTAGGTCAGGCTTTTATGGTCAGTCCAGACTACCAATGCCTGCTCTGTCTTCAAGCCAGTGCCTCCACTCATCCAGTGCTAGCTTGACAGCTAACAGACTGTTGAGGGAGTCTAGCTGACTGGCGAGACTGGTCATAATGTATGAGGGCAGAGGTGGTAGTTAAAAGGTCTTTCAAATGCTGGAAGGCCTTTTCAGCCTCTGGGTACCATGTAAACAAGACTGCTGGAGAGGTGAGTTTCATCAAAGGGGATGCTACTCAACTGAAATCCCTGATGAACGGATGGTAGAAGTTGGGGAACCCCAGGAATTTTGCAGTTGTTTGTGAGTTGATGGAGTGGACCATTCCACCACAGCCTTTATCTTTTCTGTAGCCCAGGAAACTGACAGTCTCTGTATGGAATTGACATTTCATTGCCTCCACAAACAGCTCAATTTTACTTCTGAAAAAAATTAGGATGTTGTCAAGATACACAAACAGAAAGTGGTACAAAAAATTCACTACAGCCTGGAAGACTGTGGGAGCCTTGGTCAGATCAAAGGGCATAACTAGGTACTCCAGCAGCCAATGAGTCCCTGGTATACTGTATTTCCCCATTGCCTCCCTGTCTGGATTGGACAGATTCTAGAGCTCCAGGCAGCAGGTCGATGGCACAGTCATAGGCATGGTGAGGATGCAAGGAGACCGCCAAATCCTCTCTGAAGATCTCTCCAAGGTCACGGTACTCAGCAGAAATGGATGAGAGGTCTGGAGGAGCAGGGACTGGGTGGAGCTGCACTGCCCTCTGTGGGAGACAGGGCAGACTGCAGAAAGTGGGAATGACAGAAATGGGTCCAACAGGTGCTTCCTTTTGAGGTCCAGTCGATGTGTCATGCAAACTGAACCAAGGTCCAGGGGTGTCTTAGGTGCTGTGATTACCCTGAGTTCAATATTCTCTTGTGGTTACCAGACAGGATCAGTATGACTGGAGTGGTGCTGTGAGTTACCTGAGCCAAAAACCTACCATCAAGAGTGTTAACCATGAGTGGAGATTCCAGAGACTTGTGCTCAATTCCAGACCGAGTGGCTAGGTTACAGTTACAGTGCAAATTGTCCTAGGCCCCAGAGTCTGTGAGACTCCTTGACAGGAGGGAGAGTAGAAAGAGAACCTGCCTAATTCCAGCAATAACATGTTCAGCTTGATGTCTGTAAAAACACAATGTTCAATAAGGAGAAAAAAACAGATCACAAAACATCCTTATTCTGCCAGATGAAAGATAATTGCCCATGCAATAATTATCCAATAGGTGGCTCTTACCTGGTGGCGACTTTTTTTTGGCCAGGCAGTGTATTTTGAATGACATTTCTCTAATGTAATTCAACTGAACTCAGTTTAAAAGTTATGAATTGGGCAAAGTGGGCAACACCCAGCGGGTACAGAAAGTCCAGGGTTCACTGCACTTTGCTGGGTTTTGGTAAATATGAACAAATGTACATTTGTAAGGGAACTTGCACCATTAAAGTACAACAGCATTTAAGGCAAATCCTGACTTATCAGCCAAACCTGTGGCCCTATCATGTGAGGGCCCACAGGTTGAAACCTGTTTTTAAGACCTTTGTTATTTATTACCTGGGGCCAACATAAAAGTATTGGTTAGTTTCTTGGCATCTGGGCATAAACTCAAGCTGCCCTGTGTACACTGACTTTTCCCTCTGGGTGTAGAGTCTTATCATGTGTTATTTTATTTTATCTCATTTCTTATCTTTCCTCCAGCTCCAACATCAGACCACAAATTTCTACTTGCATTCATGAATCAAGAAAACTGAGAGAATGCCAATGAAATTTTCTGAGCACATTCTGTTCTCAAGGGGAGTAAACATGTCTAAATGTCATGCCCTTATGACCCTGGTGTTGCTGTAGTATAAGAAGAACCCTCAGAATGTTCAGAAACCTTCTGTCCAACACTTTTCAGGCCTGCTGGTTGGACCTCACACTCACACACACCTCTTGCAGATCTCTGAGATATCCATAAATAAAAATGTATCAGGTGGCTTAAAATATCTCATTTCCTGTCTTGTATGCTGCCGATAAAGTCTGTTATAGAAAGGATTTCCCACTGTTCCATCATCTTTAACCTCTTGTTGCTACATGGAGATGAGTTCTGATGTGGTTTTGAAAAAGGCACGTTGCACAAGTTCCAAGAAGAATACTGCATCACTGAGATAACATGTATGCCAGGAGGGAATCATTTTTCTCCTGGTATTTAATTTCAAAACAGTTTGGTGGGTTAGTGATTATCAGGCCAGAATAATAATAATTCCACTCTGTGTATCTGAGTGGTAGTAGATCACATTCAGAAAGAAAGAAAGAAAGTGAAGTGGAGAGAAGGCATCTGTTCTTGATCCTGGTAATAAATGAGTGGAAACCTATTTGTGGGAGAAAAGAGCAGCCAAAGCTAGAGGGCGTATTATATACTATGTGTGTGTGTGTGTGTGTGTGTGTGTGTGTGTGTGGTGACGTGGTTTGCTCCTGAATCCACTGAGCCAGCAGGAAGTTGGGCTGCTTTATTTTTCATCATCCTCTTGGCCTCCCATTGTCTCATCTCATGTTCGTGCTCTTGAGTTTTGAGAAAAATTGAAATACATTCCCATACCTTAACTACTTTTACTATATTGGTTTACTTTTCCAAAACCACAGCGGGAATTGAATATTATCCTAAAATACATTCCAGAAAAATCTTGATCAGATTCTGACACCAGCACAATAACTTTTACCTGCCACGGCTGAATCCAGGAACACAAGGAAAGGACCCAGATGTAGACTCACAAGGAGGCAGGTTGGTGCAGCTAGCAGGTAGGAACACAGGTAGGCTGAGGCACAGGGAAAAACATCTTGAAACATGAAAGCAGCACACAACAGATGGTCCAACAGAGACCAAAGCTATGTGTGCAGAGGAGCAGGAGGTGTGGAGGGAGGCGAGGCAGGTCTGGTGATTGGGTAACGTGAACAGGTGGGCACTGAGGAAAGTCCAGGGACACCTGGTGGCTGGATGAGAAAGTGGCAGGAGACATTCCCCAAAGAGACCCTGGGGCTACTCTATATCTAGTGTCCCAGTGTGACCTGAAAATACTCCTGAGGAGTTCCCAGAGGCGACCAGTTACCTCCTCAGTCCCAGGAGGTAACTGAGTGTGTTCACCAGTTTCATTAAAAAGTAAAAACTGGAATTTCTCATTTATCAAATATCCAGACCCTTAATTCGGTTCCCTTGAGAACCCTCTTTGGGGTTACAGTGGCTGCCAGGTACACCTATGATCAATTCCTATCAGAAGCTGCTAGGGATGAACCAAACTCATTTAACGAACTTTCTCTGTCTATCCGACTAGATTCCCGCTCGTCCTCTTTCGCGGTACCAGCTCACCCCTGCTCCGCGTAGGTCGGCAATCACGGAGTTATCCGCTGTCCCCTCTCCCTCCGTTCAGCTCCCTACCAACTCCTCCAAGGAACCCATGCAACTGGGCCGGACACGTCTAACCCCCGCAGAGCGTCAGCACCGATTAAAGGCAGGTGAGTGCCTTTACTGTGGCAAACCCGGACATTGTCTCTCATCCTGCCCCACGCGCCCAAACTTGACAGCCCACCAGTACAAATAGGGAGTCTGGTGGGCGACATCCCTTCTAGTCCGTAAAATCTCCCTAGATTACAACTCCAGGCTTCCACTCAGCGCCTTGGTTGACTCTGGAGCAGAGCAAAATTTTTTGGACGCGGAGCTGGTTCGTCAAGCAGGAATTAAGACACACCCCCTTTCTGGATCCATCCCTGTCTGCGCACTAAACGGCAAGTACCTGGCCAAAATCACCCACCAGACTGAACCGCTTCACCGTATCCTCTCAGGTAATCATCATGAATATATCACTTTTCTGGTTTTCTCTGCTCCCAAAACTCCCCTGGTTTTAGGATTCCCATGGCTGAAGATCCACAATCCACATATCGATTGGGCAGCGGGTAAAATAATTAACTGGTCTGTTCACTGTCACCAGAACTGTTTAAGCTCAGCCTTGCCACCCTCAGGTGAGGTTTCCGCTCCAGCCATCACTTCACCTGACCTATCATCCATTCCCCCTGAGTATCATGATCTCTGCGAGGTGTTCAACAAAACCAAGGCACTGTCCCTACCTCCTCACAGACCTTACGACTGCACCATAGACCTGTTACCTGGCTCCACTCTCCCCACTGGCCGACTTTACAATATGTCCAAGCCAGAGAGGGAGTCCATGGAAACATATATTCACGACTCTCTAAAGGCAGGGATCATCCGGCCATCCTCCTCTCCCTTGGGGGCAGGTTTTTTCTTTGTGCAAAAAAAAAGACAAAACTCTCCGTCCCTGTATTGATTACAAAGAACTCAATAATATTACCATTAAAAACAAATACCCGTTGCCCCTCATCTCTTCTGCATTCGAGTCTCTCCACGGCTCGTCCATCTTCACTAAGCTGGACCTTCGAAACGCCTACCACCTGGTAAGAATCCGTGATGGGGACGAGTGGAAGACAGCCTTCAACACTCCTCTTGGCTATTTTGAGTATTTGGTCATGCCTTTCGGCCTTACTAATGCGCCAGCTGTCTTCCAGGTTTTAATTAACGATGTGTTAAGGGACTTCCTTAACAGATTTGTGTTTGTGTATCTGGATGACATTCTTATTTTTTCCAGCATCGTCAGCATGTCCGCCTGGTTCTCCAGAGGCTGTTGGAAAACCGCCTCTATGTCAAAGCAGAAAAGTGCGAGTTCCACTCAAACACCGTCACCTTCCTGGGCTTCATCATAAAGAGTGGCCAAGTACAAGCCGACCCCAGCAAGGTGCAAGCTGTGTTGGAGTGGCCCACCCTTGCTAATCGGAAGCAATTACAGAGGTTTTTGGGGTTTGCAAATTTCTATTGTCGTTTCATACGGAACTATAGTACTGTTGCAGCTCCATTAACCAGCTTAACCTCTACCTCCATTCCTTTTCAGTGGACGTCTGAGGCGGAGCAGGCGTTCACCGAGCTCAAGAGGCGGTTCACCTCCGCCCCAATCCTGACTCAACCTGATCTGGTCCGCCAGTTCATGGTTGAGGTGGACGCCTCTGATGTGGGTGTTGGAGCCATCCTCTCCCAACGCTCCCCCACGGATCAGAAACTTCAC
>JBBMJY010000026.1:25032019-25046003 GCA_037833715.1 Toxotes lorentzi
TGGGTTTCTGTGAAGCGCTTTGAGACAATTTGATTGTGGAAGGCGCTATATAAATAAAATTGAATTGAATTGAATTGTTCCGGCTCTGGATTATCTGTCTGCCTCCTCCAGAGACTTTATCAGTTGTTCTGGTTAAATCTTACTTCTGGTCCTGAGTTTGTGTCCTACATTTGGGTCCAACTAACTAACTGTATAAATCTTAACAGCAAGATCTGGAACAAAACTATAAACATAATGAAGAAAACATCCACGTACACATAGACGTCTATAAATTTATAATATAATAAATATAATAAAAATATAAAAAGGAGTACACATTAACCACATTTCATGACATAATAAACTGAGATGCTTCCATACTTACTCTAAAGTGATAAAAGACATACCACTATACGTAATAAATCAAGTTAAGAAGGACATGTTAAACCTGTAGTAAACAGGTGAGAGATCTGATACTCTGAGATTCAGTAACAGCAGCAAAGACCAATAGAGGTCAGAAAAGGTGAGGTCAGTCTGTTCAGTCGAACACCTTCTCCAAGCTACTTCTGGAGGGAGAGGTGGGTTTGGTGTATTAATGATATTTCAACCCCGGTTGAAGTTCATTGGTCAATAACTTGAAAACAAAGTAACTAAAAAAAAAAAACAAAAGTCCTTTCAGGGCTTGAACCAGAATTAATAGCGATGATGCAGAGTGTTGAGTAGCAATGGGAGATCAGGAGTCAGAGATACCTGCAGAATGAAATTATACAGTGACATCAAGGGCTGTGCACTGCATGTACTACTACATGTTAGAGCTGCAACATTAATCACTCGGTGACAGGCATCTCTCGGTTCCTTTAACTTGATCAGAGAGGGATTTTAAAGCAGATGACATCAAGTTCTTGCTGTTGACACACAGGCAAATCATCACAGACGTTACTCACTGTCCCAAGCACAGTGAAGCTCGGACATCTTTACTCCATCCTCGTTAATAGAATGCAAATATTAAACTGGCTTAACTTATACGGAAGACCACATGTGCTTCTGTCTTCACAGGGTCATAATGACATATCTGACATTAAGATATCCAGGATTAGATTGTCTTATTATAACTCAGGTTTTACTTTCATAGTTGTGGCCATCAGTTCTGATTGTACTGATCTAGAAAACAACGAAGTCCAACAGGTCAAGAAACAAGAGAAGTGAGACGATTAGGCAGAAACAGACTATATAAACACTTTATTTGAAGGTCAGAGTGAAAATGAATGCACCTGATTGGTTGGCTGTGCTGGAGAAAAGCTTGTGGAGCTATCTTAATACAAAGACTTCATCCTCTCAGGAGCAGGAACATGCTCAGTACATTACATAACAATCTGCCTGTTACATTGGGATATTTCTGCCATTTGTTTCCTAATCACATGCCACGTGTGTCCAGTGTGAACATGATGAGATCTAGTTTATCCCATCTACGAGACAACAAGTAGTTTCTATAAATGCAAGCTCATTATCATTTTAGAGCAGGTTTTAGAATGAGATTAGTTTTGGTGCAGGCCAAGGATGGATGAATATCTATGTGTCTCTGTGCCAGAGTGGATCCAGACTCCAGCAGAGTCTGACAGAAGGTTTGTCTGTGTTCCTCTGTCTGTTGTTCCTCATCAAAGACTGATGTCAGCTAACTCCTGATGGTCAGTAACATCTTCTAAAGATTGTGGATTTCATGTGGGAGGAAAAATTTAACAGCCTGAACCTTTCCTCACTTTTTGTCTCCCACATGAGGGACAGTTAGAGTGGCAGCATGCTCTGACTCTGCTCCAGACTCATGAAATCCATCACTGCTGTGTGTGGGTGCAGATGAAACCAATAGCAGCTCACTGGCACATTCCTGTCTCAGGCCTGTTCATGTAGTCCACTCTGCCTCTGTCTCCTGCCGTTCTCCAAAATAAAGATCTGTCTGTAATGGTTGAAGATCGCTGGGTTATCATCTTTCATGGCTATTTTAAATTCAGTTCCCTTTTCCAATGAGAGACTGAAAATGTGAGATACAGGTTTCATAATGTACTCGTGAATGTCACTAGTGTCAGTGTTATCATTACCTGGAGAATCCTGAATCCTATGCTATGATTCACTGTGAATCCAGACTGAACTCCCTGACTCTCTGTCAGTCTGGATACAGAGCTGAAAACAAACCCGCGGCTGTTTTTATTTTCTTTCATTAATGAAGAGTAAGAGGCTGCTCTGGCATCACAGAGGGCCAAACTATATGTTTTAAGACTATATTACCAGACTAAGCAGGATTCTACCAGTTTGGTGGAAAGTCATATCCTTATAAGTTCTGTAGTTTGCTTTAATATGCACGTTCAGGAGCTAAACTGTGGGCAAAACCTTTTCTGTTTTATTATCGTCTTTTTTTGGAGGGGCAGTAGAATCGAGTGTCATTTGCACTGAGCTGCAGCAATATCAACAAAATGGTCAGTTTTGGATAGACTGAAGTTAGAACAGGTGTCCTCTGTTATATTGAGGCATGACACTGAATTCAGTGCCGATTGAATCACTTCCTTAAACTTATCTAGTAAAGACGTTTTTTTTCCCCCCTAATGGTTACAGTGGCACAGTGGTACCAAACCTGGCAACCTCATTGTTTCAGCAAACTACAAAAATCTGGCCACTGAGATCTATGCAGCTCTAAACTGACTCAAGGAAATAACAACTCTCAAAACTATATATTTTATTCTAAGATCAGGAAAAATGTTAACTGCTCTCAAATGTTGTTTTGGCAAACACAAAGTAACCCCCAACCAAAAGGAGATCTGCTAATGAGAACAATGTTAGACTGAATTAATAAGCTGAAATGAAATGACAATCCAGTCTCATTATCAAGCTGGAACTAACTGTGCCTTGGAAAATAACAATGTTACCCCAACAGTCATGAGTAAGCTGTAAAAATGCAGTAAGATGTGTGTTGTGTATGTAGAAGAACCACTGGGAGCCATGATTTTATCAGATTTATCAGTTTTCAATCATTTGTTCCACTAGCACATGACATGGCTCACTTCCAAGTAGTTTGTGAGTGTGTGTATGTGTTTGTGTGTGCGGGCACTCTCTCCCACTCTGCTCCATCTGGGAACCATTACAGAGCAGTAAAATCAGCCTCCACCTCACATGTCCATAACTTACCCCATTAATTGGGGAAACATTGATTATTTCCAGTTTGTGCCTGAGGTAAATTAATGAGACCACCATGAAGTGGCAGCGAGTGTTGGAACTGGCAGTGCACATACCAGCTGGTATAAGGTGATGGGGGCTGTTCGTCTACCTTACAGCTAAGGTTCTCATTAGAGTCCTGCTCACACTGGTGGAATAGATGATTTCAACCTGATTATGAGTTTGGTCACCTGTCGTCACATTGTTGACATCTGGAGATCCAGATCAAACCCAGCTGATTTATTACCCTGCAACATAAATTGGTTTGTCATGGTGCAATGTCGCACAATTCTTTTTTTCTTTCTTTTTTTTCCTCTCGACCTCTCTGGGATGCAAGATATGCGCCAGTAAAAAAAGTAATCAGAGCAGGCAGGTAATCACACAGGTTGTAAACAAAACCCAAATTCAAAATTACTTTCTAAATTAACTTATTTAGAAGTGAAACCAAAGTGAACGTGCCCACAACAGTAAAGTCTCTATTTACCTCAGCTGCAGAGTGATCCAGGCCTTTGTCTGAAACAGACCTCCAGCAGAGATAGAGCTTGATCTTTATTTTATCGTAAAATCTGACCATATATCTGATGAGGCTGTTTGAAGAGGTTCACATTTTTTTCAAGTCTATCTGAAAACAACACTCACATGCCCATATGTGTGTTGAATTAGTAATTATCAGTTGCTCTGACAAGTCCTTCTGTCCATACTGGCCATGAAGAAATCCCCTCCTAACATGTCTCTAGGCAGCTCCAGTGCTGCCTGCATCTACACAGGAGACAGAGAGAGCAGCATGTTAGCAGAATGGCATGTTAGCACAGTAGCATGTTAGCAGAACGGGGTGTTAGCACAGTAGCATGTTAGCAGAACGGCGTGTTAACACAGTAGCATGTTAGCAAAGCAGCTGCAGCTTTGTCTGTAGATGCAGAGGAGACGTTCAGGAAGAGGACTTGACCCCAGTGCCAGCTTAGCATAAAACCATTGAAACTATATGCACTCATTTTACTGGGAAAAACTGAACATCCCACTGCTCAGAGTCTGTTTTAGTCCAACCAAACATTACGTAACCTATGGTACTGCTGTGTTAGCGACTTGTCAGTCACATCCCCTAAAACATACCCTGCTGTCTAATTTAGTTAAATGGGGACATCATTTACAAAATGATGATCACGATGACAATGACGTCATCATCATTATGACAATGATGATGAAAGAGTTTATTGGTGTAATAAGTTGGGTGAGAAGAAGGGTCATTTTCTCATAGACTTCCATACAATCGGATTTCTTTTTGGAGTCAGTGGAGTCGCCCCCTGCTGCCCATTATGAAATGATAATACTGGGAAACTAGAAGTACCGCATGGCGGTGGTATGCCTGTTTGTAGCAGATGCAGAGGTAGAGGTTATGGGTGTTTTGTAGTGATAATGGCAGTGTTTGGGAAGGTTAGTGTTGGGTGTTTGCAAGCAAAACTTACACAAGATCACAGTGGTCTTGACCTTTGACCTCTGATCTGCAATACATATTGATTCCATCTTTGAGTTCAGTTCATCCTTGAGTCACAGTCAACATTTGTGCAAATTTGAAGACCATCCCTAAAATGGTTTTTACGATGTCGCATTACCATGCAAAACATAAATATGGTCATAGTGACCTTGCCCTTTGACCTCCAAACTCCTTTCAGATCTGCCTTAAGTCACAGTCAACATTTGTGCAAAGTTTAACAGAGAGACCTCAAAGTGTTCTTGAGATATTGCTCATAGAACAATCCAGGATGGACGGACGGATGAACGAACAACCCAAAAACATAATGCCTCCGGCCTTGGCTATCGCTGGTGTGGAGGCAGAAAATTGATAACAGATATCTGAATCAGAACTTTTTTCTTCTGTTCTCTATTAATCATCTCATGAGCCCTCAGGTTTGTCTGGTTTCCCTTTGGAGGGGCCTGACCTCTAGGTTGGGAACCACTGGGCTAAACTAACTAACTGCAGTTCAAACTATCTCCACCTGCAGCAGCTACAACATTAACATGCTGCTGACACACCGATGCTTCAGTATTAATCAAATATCAGATGTCATATATATTAATTTATCAATCAGACAGATCAAACCACTACTTTTACCATAATACTTTAACTACCTCAAGCTGAAAATACTTCTGTACTTAAGAAGGAATGTTTTAATGCAGGACTGTCTCTTGTTGTGGAGTATTTTTCCATTGTAATATTGGCACTTTTACTTGAGTAAACAATTTGATTACTTCGTCCAGCTCTGAATAAGACTAATTACTAATGAGCTAAACAATAAAATAGGCTGAGATAAGTACCATACACAGCATCCTTTTGTTTATTAATTTTAAAATGCAATTTACGTACTGTAGGTTGCTATAGTTAAAGTGTAAAATTACTTAGTTTTTAGTTTACTTTCTCCCTCCCTGCAGCTTTGAAAAGGATCTCTCATCTGTGTCTGTCTATTTCTGTCTGTGTTGTTTTTTTGTAATGCCTGGGGGAAGCAGGTAAAAGACATGCCCTTATTGCAAGGGCATTCTTCCCTGTGCCAAGAAAATTTGCAGCCACTGCAAAATGTAGCAGCCCGTACTGCCACTCCTAAAAAAGGCACTGAAATAATTTGAGGAAAAATGGGAGGAGTGATTCTCTTCCAGCAAGAAGAACAACCACAATTTATCCTGAATGTAGGATTCAGGTGCTCATGGTATGTATACAACTCAGACCACTTCTGTTTGACATTTAACTGCCATGATCACCATTGCTTTGAACAGTTGCAGGCTTTTTTTTTTTTGACAGATTACAATGAGCAATGTGCTAACATACTGTAATGTCATTGCAGTTTATAAACCATGTTTTCGTACCTTGCTGCACCTTATACATGAAAATGTGAGTTTTATCTTAGACTCATTCAGTCCCTCTTTGTCTCTAATATACACAAAATACTGAAGCTGAGCTGCACTTTTCACACAGCAGCACTGAGCTGGGTTAGGGTTAGGGTTAAGTAAAACCACACAAACCAACAGGAGGACTGAAGGTAGGATTTATTGCACAGCTGTTGAATTGGACTGCATTAGCTTTAACTAGCTTAAACTAGCTGAACATTTGCAATGATGCGTCCAAAGAGGGTAGAGAGCTGTAATACAATGAAAATATGAAATGATATTATCATATAAATGTCCACATCTCAGTCTGTAGTGATAAGAAAGTGACACAAGGTCTGAAGAAAAAAGCTCTGATGTTGTGAGGTCACATAGAACATTATGATGTCATCACATACTGAGCTGCTTTGCTGAAAAGGTTCTAAAACATTTCCAGGTTCACATGAGAAGAGTGGAGACAGACCTCAGAGCATCCAAGCAACAATACACAAAGACAAAGGAGCACCATGGACAAAGACAAGAAGACATTTGTCTCTACAGTAGCAGCCAAGCCATCTACTCTGTCCTTGAGACAATCACCTCCAGGCTCCTCCATGAATTCCAGGGCTGCTGATGGAACAGAAAGGATGGAGTGGAGGCCATATACCACCTCCTACTACATCAGAGCCCAACAGAGGAGGTACTACACCACCAGTGATGAAGTTCAGGACATGATGTGGGAGCCATATCCTGCTGCTTACTACATCAAAGCCAGATGACACAGGTTCAACAGGCCCAAAGACCAGGACATGAAGGGGGAGGCAGAGGGCCCCGTTCAGAACCGCGTCTCCACCCACAGCCACACATCTAGAGCTCCCCATCAGCTGGGGGACATGGACTGGCAGTCATGAGCCTCCTCACTTCAATCCAAAGAAAAGCAGCAGTGACTGGATCACATCACAGACACAAGCTGTAGTGAAGAAGGATGTTTGCCTGCTGCCACCATGAACCTGATCACAGTGTCTGGATTATAATCCAGAAAACTTGTTCTTCACCAGTTAGGAAATATTTAGGCTCTTTTTCATGAACCTGGCAGCATGGTGAAGAGTGCAGTCACATGTGCCGTGTCCAGTGTGTCAGCATAGAGCACAAGAGCACTAATTTCATTAGCTGCTACGACTGGAAACAGGGTCCGATTAGAAGGAAGACATGATCCTAGATTATATGTGGTCATGACAATCAGGGTCACATTCACTACTTTCACAAACAAAACTTGAACATACTCAGACAGTTATTTGAAGTTATTTAATTTACATTTAATGTTATTTTAAATTTAATGTTCTCACAGTATTTGTGCTCTTAGATCCTTGACTGGTGGGCTTTGCTTTGCGTTTCCAACATGGATGTTGTTCACCGTGGTTTGAATCAGAGCTTCATCATCAGAGAGGGTGAAGACACAGTGAAATTTGAGTAGCCCATCAAAAGCAGTCAGAGCATTACAGTTTCAATGGAATGTACAAAATGTTGTCATTGTAATTAGAAATGTCATGTTAAGTAATGACATATCATTGAAATCTGTCAATGAGTTTCACATTCAGTGTATCTTGCATCTCAGAAGATGAGTTTAGCATGAGAACAGAAGCATACATTTAATACAGAAGTTAGATGCACAGCATTTTTCCTATGAAACATTTTAGTCAGACATTTTAGATTATTAAGGGGAAAACAACAGGGTTTTTATTTTTATGCCTCCGCGCTGGTGATAGCCAAGGCTGGGAGGCATTATGTTTTCGGGTTGTCTGTCTGTCCGTCCTGGATTCTTCTACGCAAGATATCTCAAGAAAGCTTTAAGGTCTGTACGTCAAATGTTGACTGTGACTTAAGGCAGATCTGAAAGGAGTTTGGAGGTCAATGGTCAAAGGGCAAGGTCACTATGACCATGTTTATGTTTTGCATGGTAATGTGATATTGTAAAAACCGTTTGAGAGATGGCTTTTAAACTTTGCACAAATATCAACTGTGCCTCAAGGATGAACTGAGTAGATTTTGGAGGTCAGAGGTCAAAAGTCAAGGTCACTATGACCGTGTTTATGTTTTGTTTGGCAATGCGATATCGCAAGAACTCTTTGAGGGATGGTCTTCAAACTTTGCACAAATGTTGACTGTGACTCAAGGATGCACTGAGTAGAAGGCTCATCCTGACGCTGGCAACTTTAACCAGTGCATTCTAATGCAATCTGCACCCTGCCCCCACTTCGGACACTCAGACCACATCTCATTGTTCCTGTAGGCACCCTACAGGCAAAGACTGAATCAAACAAACCCAAACTAGTAAAACTCTGGACCCCAGAGACTGAGAGCACCCTGCAGGACTGTTTTGCTCAGACAGACTGGGATGTGTTTAAAGTGGCAGCCACTCTGGAGGACTCTTTGAGCAATCCTGTTAAAACTCACCGGACACATCCTGCACATCTGCTCTACATACACACTGAGTTTAGTTGAAATATGATGATGGGCGGACAAATGGTAGAACTGTGAGTGTACAGTTATCGAAAAGCTGCAGGCTTTGTGATGATGGTCTCACTCCTTTAAACAGAATTAAACTAGCTGAAGTGAGTCAGTTCACCTTGAGACTGCACCCCACTAGCCAGGGGTATCTAGGAGTTGAAGCCCCTAGAAGAAAGCATGGGTCTTGAGCTGGTCCTGAACCAGCCATCCCAGCCATTGTTATAGCATTGTCGTCAGCTCCTTGTCAGTTTGTCTGGTTATGTCCCCTGGTGTTTTCCTTATGTGCCTTTTACCTGATTTTTGTTAGCTGTTGCTTGTACCTGCCTCTCTGCCTGTCAAGCCACCTGCCTGTTTATCTGTCTGCCTGAAGGCCTGTTTCCTTCAATCAAAGCTCCTTCATTGCATCAGCCTGTCTTGGAGTCTGTGTTTGGATCCTCCTTGCCTGTGCTGTTACAGCAGCCTTGACATTGTGCTTCATATTCAAATCAAATCTTGAAATTCCCAAATACTGAAGACACAAAGATACATTAGAAACCCTGTCTCTGTACACTGCATGTTGGGATATAATAAACAATGGAAAAGTTGGAGTTATACTTTGCCCTCTAAAAATATCTCTTTTCAGCATTGTAATGAAACACATCTAAAGAGAAAATGAACCTTGTTTAAATACAGGCCTGGTATGTGTGTGTAGCATCTTGTGCTGCTTGGAAACAAAAGATTGAGGCTGCATGAGTTAAAAGTTTAATGATGACAAAAGTAAAGTGATGAATGAAAAGAATTCAATTCTAGAATCATAAAACCTAAATTAAGTTTCATTTTTCATCTTGTGCAGGCAAATCAGTTAGAAAGTTGAATCAGCTTCAGCATTCGTGCTGATTATTGAGTTGTCCTTGAAAGAAAAATCTCATACAATGAAAAGCCCACAAACTCAAATGATTCACCCAAGTGACAAAAAAAAAAACAAAACAGATTTTCCCACTTCCCTCTGGTTGTATTTGTCCATGCAGGTAGTTTTGGTTTGGAGGCATCAGATTTGTGCTTCCACCACAATGTTGCGGGGGTGACTGGAACTTTGAGAGTATTTTGGAACAAGAGTTGAATATCAGTGTCTGAGAAACACAATGAAATTAGGTGCTAAGTTCTTGTTTTCATCATGATGATGGTTTTATCATAGAAAACAAAACTGTGGAAATGAAGCATTAACTATCCAGACATGGTCTTGATAAAAACAGGTCTTATTTCATAATATAACATTATATTAAATATTTTCAAATATAGGGGATACCAGACTATTTTCTACTGGACAGTGAAGTAACTCTCCCCTGGAATTCACCATTTCTATCTTATGAGGTCCAGTTACAGTCTGTTCTAATAATGTTGTTGCCAACCAGAAGGTACAAACACATCAAAGAGTCAAATCTTTTATTTGCCTGAATTTGAAGGTGGGTGATAGTGTTAATGATGTGAATGGCATTTTATCATTCAGCAGAAAGCTGTACTCACATCACACTGTGAAAACAGAGAACGTACCCACTCTGTCTCCATTCTCAGCTTCCAGCCGTCAGTAACTGTGAGAGAACGAGGATGGAGGAGAAACGTGTGGAGACATCAAAGTGGCACCAGTCACCATGCTTCAGGGCCAGCAAAGACAACCAGAGCAAGAGGGAAGATGTGTCATCGCAGCGATCAGTCCTGAAATCCAGAGAGGAGCCGTCCTCGAGTGTCGACTGAGAGGGTCTTGTCACCATAACTGAGAACATTTATTCATATCAGAGCTCTTATTGTGACGGGCTGACTGTGGGGCTGAGAGGACGCTCTGAGACACAGCTGTGTGTCAGGCTGGTCTAACATACACATATCACTACATAGCTGAACACTTTGCTGATAGCAGCACATTTTAAAGTAATTAACAGCATTAGGCTTAATGACTTTAATGGTGTTTTTAATTAGACTGGTTAGGCATCATAATGAGGTCCAGTATCTCCTGATATACACTACTTGGTCTGAGGTATGTGGATAGGTGAACCCTGCAGCTATATGTGCTAGCTGAATATGACTGATAAAGAATGGACATTCATCTGCTGCTATAACAGCTGCCGCTCTTCTAGCCTGGCTTTCCATTTGACTTTGGAACCTTTGATGCTACTCACCATGCTTCAGGGTCCTTGGGCACTTTTTTTTTGTGTTTTTGTGACTTAAAGTGATTTTTGTAAATGACCTCATTTTAATTTCCCCGTGCATATCAATAGTGTGACAGCTGTAAAAGTCAGTGAAAGTGAATCATTTGAGCCTTATACTGTTCATAATCAATGTACATTTCTCTCCCAGTCATGGTAACCAATGTTTCCTATGGGAGAAATGTGTGGAAACAAATCAGGCTGCTATTTGCAGCAGTGTATACTGTAAGCTATGTTATCACAGACAAAACTCTGTTTTCTAAGTCTAAAAAATGACAGGAGGTCAACCTCCTGTCATTGGGCCTTCAGTTTCTATAGCAACCAGCCCACCGTGGCCTGATCGGTAGCCTGTGTAACAGACCTCTCTGACTATTTCCTGAGGAAGTTAATGTTCTCCATGTCAAAAAATCACCACCAGATGAAGGTGTCTGCTTATCGTTCTGTTCAAATTCATAATTTGTGTTTCACCCTCATTCATTCATTCCCCAATCCTCCACCGTTCCCCTCTGTTGCTGTCAGTGGACCAAACACATGATATCCAACCTGGTCTGTCCCTAGACCACCTGCTCTTTGCACATCTGACTTTGGCTTGTAGTTTGGCCCTGATACACAAATCAGTATCACATCCATCCACATCCCCGACACTGGATATATAAAAACAGAAATGAGCTTGTTATGTATATGAGGTTTGGACTGTTCTTTTTGTGTGCTTGTGCTTTGGTGTTTTTTTTCCCTCTGCCTCCTGTAGGAGGTGGGCTTCACTACTATGCTGGATTGTTCTACCTTCAGTGGTAACTCTCTCACCACTGTGCAAACAGTCTTCTAGTGAAACTCTCATGAATTACTCTTGTGTTCGGTCTAAGTGACTCTTGTTCTCTGTTGTTTCCTCCTTCAGGAACTCACCTGTGTACAGGATTGCTCCTCCAGCCAGAAACCTGACTGCTTTTGGACTTACCTTGTGTTGGTTGTTCTAATTAAATTAACCTCAAACTGCCATCTGCCTGTGGTCTGCTTCTGGGTCCTCTATACACTCAAACAAAACCTAACAGAGCTCTTTGTTTTAAGGCATTGTTTCCAGGTATTTGTAGTACAGTGTGTCCTGCAGCCCTCGAACAGTATAGCCTGTTATTGGAGCCCATTCAGTCAAGTTAACAAACCAATGAATGTATTTTGAACTGAACACAGGTAACCAGTTCTGCAGTGACATTCATGTTGTACCAGTCAGATAAGTGACTGCTGCTTTAGGTCACTCCCAGGAAATGTTTCTCGTCTCAGTGCACATGAGCATTCATCCTCAGGTTAACAGGAATTCACAGAGACTGGAGAACAGCCTCTGTGAGCTGAATGTCTCCACTCTGGACGTTATTTCTTTCATCAGCAGAAACATTGATGATATCGTCATTTGACTTCAGACTTCATTAATTGAAGTCTAGGGTCTAATTAGCCTGAAGTGCAGACTTCTGTCTTTACCTGACCCACTCCAGTCAGTCCACATTAATGTCCTTTTCTTCCACATCCCCTGCATCCAAGGAAAAACACATAGGCTACTGGCTATCTGCTGGCAAAAATGCAAAATAAGCAAAAAAATAAAAAAGCTGTTTTGACAATAGTGCCATTAAGGGAATGCAGATGGTAATTACTTTTGACAAAGTGGAAAGAGTTGTGATTTAAATGCTGTGCTTGTCATCTTGTGTGGATGTTAAGCAGGTTACTTTAGAGGACTCTCCAATTAGCCAAAGTCTTAAGTGTACTGTTAATCTCATTTTGGATACTATCTTCAACTTGCAAACAAATGACCATAGGCATAGCCAGGACTGCAGCTCGAGCATTTCCTCATGGTTTTCATGTTTGTTTGATTATTTATACTTCCTGGGAGCACAGGGCTGATGATATTCTGTATTTTTCTTACTATGAACTCAAAAAGACCAAAACAAATCTTCATATCAATATCAAATATATAGTTTCATTAGCAACAAACACATGACCAATAGCAGTAGTTTTTTTCCCCCAATGATTTCATTTTTTTTTCCATAAGTTGTTGCTGCAATGAAATGAATACAGAGATTTGAAGGCAGCTGTTGGCATAAAAGACAGGGCAAAGAGAAAAAAACAAAAGTTTCAAGTTTTCCAGTCAAAGTGTGTTTTGCTTATCATTACATTCATGTCTGAGCCTCACTCTGCAGGGTGTCGTGTGTGCAGAATTTTTTTTTTTTTTTTCCACATTTGTCTGCTGAGGGGAGATAGTTTCTCAGTGCTCCTCTTAAATCTCAGGATATCACAAATACTTTGATGCTAAGCATGGTTAAATACGCAGCTTAAAGTGTAAAGTGTAAACTTGGAGCCTCCAGGTCACAAACACAGAAGATCGATGTTTCAGTGATGAAGGACACATCCTGTATCCAACAGTTAAGGTTAGGGTTGTTAAACGAACAATATTTGCATATTCATCTGCATATTTTTAAAGAGGAAAAAGTAATTTCAAGACATTTAAATTAGTTAATTGAACATTTTTGAAAAAAACTAAAATATATTAAACATAAAAGCATGCACTCATTTTACTCAGCAAAGCCTGCTAATTTAATGCAGACGCACATGCCCTAAGACAGCCATCCACAATAAACATAATGAGTCAAACAGCCTTTGACAGCCACACTGTCTGACTCTACACTTAGTTTGCAAAAGCTGTGCATGATTTCCAGGACCCAACAGAACGCCCTGTATGTCCACACGCCAGCCTGTTTGGATGTATGGAATAATAAGATGGTGAGTTTCTTTTAAACACCAGTAAAGGCATTTCCAGGAATCACACCTTTAATTCTGTAGCACAGCATCACTGAGCACCTGTGGCTTTATGCATCACATCACATGGCAGACACATCACATTCAGTGTCTGCCTCCCAAACCCAAACTGAGAGGCAGCACCAGAGAGATACTCATCTTTAAGAAGAGATACTCTTTAATTCACAATAGAAATGATGAGAGTCTGCTGAACTGAAACCAGAGGAAACAAGAGGTGATCAGTGATTCTAGAGCGGCCATCGCCAAATCTAAACACAATCATTACTCATAGGGGTACAACAGCACACACGGAGGCAAAGCCTCAGCCATTGTGCATGTAAACAGCACATGTCCAGGTCAGATATGTTATACACCTTACTGACAGAAGGAAAAGACACACTGAATAGGACAGAGCCACACACACACACACACACACACACACACACACACACACACACACACACACACACACACACACACACACACAC
>JBBMJY010000026.1:25058407-25074527 GCA_037833715.1 Toxotes lorentzi
ACACACACACACACACACACACACACACACACACACACACACACACACACACACACACACACACACACATAGACTGGTTTCTCCCCCTCCTCTTCTCCCTCAGACTCTGACCATAAATCAAAGGCCAGAGGCAGTGCAACAGGAGATTCTTCGTTTTTTAACACATCTGAAATAATCTGAAAACAGTTCAAGTATGTGACTCAGATCACATTACTCAGTAAACAGTTTATCTAAGTTAGTTCAATCCACAGATGTCTGTCTTATAGAAAAGACTGAAATGTGAAATGTAATGTTTAAGGCAGCATTTACCATGTGACCATACAGTCAGCATGAAGGTGAATGATGCACTGATGTGAAAATCTATGTTTGTTTTATTATCATTTATAGCATTGTTAGGTTTATATATGATTTTAATTGATATTTTAACAGGTCATGTTGGAAGGCAGATGAACTGCAAATGAAACGGTTCAGAAGTTTATTCTCTTCTCCAGCTGAAACACAGGGAGAAGACGGGTTCAGCCTCTGAGACGCAGCCTCAGCCCTCAGGAATAAAAACAGACACGTTTCGTTTCTTCCAGCTTTTTTGGCTTGATGCAGTTTTGCACTTCTTTCCCTTCATGCTCTGCTCTTCTGTAGTTTTGTGCTTGTGTCTTATGTTCATTCTCTCACCATGGGTTTTCTCAGGAAGTTATTACATGAGACCTGAAGACCCTTCAAAAGTTCTCCAGTGAAAGTTAAGTATAGTAATTAGTACCATTGCTTTTACTCCATCATCAACCCATCAGAGACACACGCTGACTCCATAACTGCCTGCTCTTTCTGTCCACTGAGCTGATGTGAAGGTTTTCACTTCCTGGGTTTTTATTTCAACCCAGGTGTCGTCTACATACATGAACCAGTGGCTGGGTGTTGCTCCGTCAAAGGAGCTCAGAGATACAGTTAAAAACACAACATTACTGCCAACTGTAAATTTACATCACCGTAACAAACATTCCATTTCCAGGACATGCCAAACGTTCCTTCTGATGATTCTTTCATGTCGACTCTGTTTGTGTGTCATTGCTGCACAGTGGAACGTTGCACCACCACCACTCCTTTTCTTCTTCGTCTTCCAGATCTGGTCTTGACTTCCACAGTTCTTTTTAACTGCCATTTCTTAATGATAGTTCCTCTCCTAAAGAGTCAGTGAGGTTCTAATGGGTTAATGAAGTTATGAACCCAAACTTTGTACATATCAGAATTACTGTTTGATTATTTTCTTTTTTTTTTTAAGTTCAATCATTCAATCATTTGCCTGGGGGTGCCCAGATCTTTGCATAAAACTGTTTGTAGCTTAAACTGTAATTGTTTTTTTTTTTGCAGTTCAACAAAAACACACAGCAGAAGAAGAAGTATTCAACCAACCACACTGATTGACATGAAAAGAAATCTCTGCATTTAGTGTTATTGATGATGCAGAGAAAAGAGATTTACTCACATTTCCTGGGCACAAAGCTCAGTTGCATGTGGTTTTAAAACATGATACAACCATGTTGAATTCAAGAGCAAATGACAGCTGGGGACTTAATGAAGAACACTTTATAGCTTCTATTAGTTAGAACTCCAGTATTCAAAACTGGTGTCAGACAAGAAGAGAGCAGCTAGAGACTGTCAGTGTGCTCCCTGTGGTTTCTGAAAACATTACAATTAACTATTCTACTGCTGCTTCATGAAAGTTATCAAGGCTAATTAAGATGAAGGAGGGGTATTACTGGGGTATAAACTGTAACCTCTCTAACAGTACATTAAACTGGGGAAAATCATACACGAATGCATGGCCCTTCATGGCCTGAAGGACCCTGAACAGCTCTGGATCAGCCACTCCTCTGGACTGTAACACCTTTCAGGCTTAATAATGGGACCCTGCCATCACTGATAAAAAGCACTAACCTTCTAGCATTATACATTTAATACAAAAATCAATATTCAATATTTGCTGAAAAGCTGGGCTGAAATAGCTCTGAATCTGGAAGCAGCCACTTATTAAAGATGCGAAAAAGAGGTGATGAGGACAGTGAGGATGAAAATATGTTTCTACATTACAAGAAGAGTGTAGATGTAACAGGGGCAGAATATTTCCTGATGAAGCCAGTGACAGGATCCTGTGCTCACACTAAATACCCATCTTGCCTTTGTAGCAGGTGGTATTCAAGATCAGCACCTCTGCTACAGACTGCGATGAGTTCAATGACCCAGAACTTAAAGTCCATGGGGGGATGATTAACCTGCCTGTCTGCCTGTCTGTGGTGCTTTCATGTTCAGTTTTCTGACTGTGAACAGGCTCCTGTCCTTTCAGCGTGAGGCAGATGTAGCTCATGCCAGTGTCAGAGTGTGATGTTTTATTCTATTGGCTAAAGGAGAATCTCTGGGATTAGTGGTTGGTGGGTGGTGGGTTTGGATCCTGTGTAATGCTCTTTGACACAGTGTTTTGATGGTTTTGTTGCAAGAGCTTGAGCTGCTGATCCAATCCTGTCCTGAATTCTTCATGACATTGAGTTGAGCTGTATTTGTGCACATATTGAGAAATCCAGCTCAAATCCTTACTCCCCGTCTGCTCCTCTATTTAAAAAAATCTGCTTCTTATGATTTTTTTTCCAAATACACATTTACATGCAAGTTACAATTCAAAGATGGAAATATTACAGATAATTTCTAAACCAGACCATCAGCAATTCATCTCCCCAAAACATCCACAGCTCAGTTTGTGTCAGCTACAGGATCCAAAATCAAACTATTTGTCTGATTTTACTTATGCAAATAAATTAAAATAAATGAAATAAAAACATGATGAAGTCTCATTTTTCAATGTTTCTTTTTTTTACATTCAGTGGCTCAGTTCACACACACACACACACACACACACACACACACACACACACACACACACACACACACACACACACACACACACACCAACAGTAAAGTACAGTGAAGTACTTGTGTGAAGTGTTTTTAAAACCATTGGAAGATGAACTTGAATGGCTCTGAAGCAGAAAATGAATGTCGGCTGAAGAGCCTCTGTGGTGTGATGGCACCCGTGGTTTTGCAGCCCATCTGTATGTGCGCAGATGGCTGTGTGGGCGCTCAGGGGACAAACACCTATGGCAGGCTGTGGATGGCTGGCAGTGCTGGCAGATACACCAATCTGCCAATCACTGGCTAGTTCATCCAAGTCATCTCATCCAGAGGACTGTAACACAAAACCAGTTAGGTAGGTGGGATGTTGTGTTTTCTCTCTGTGTACAGTCAGACTGAACATTGGTGGAAGAATTCTTCATATTAAGAGTCAGTAAAAGTAGTAATACTACAATGGAGTGTCACAGTGTGTGAAACACCTGCACGTCTTTTAAGGGCCACGCCACCAATGTCACAGGTCAGTGTCTGTTTACCTTAGTCAGTACTGTGTTATGTGGTTCACTTGTAATTTTCTAATATCGTTGTTTATCAGACATTTCTGTTTTGAGAAGTCTTTGATGGACAAGATCTCCCACAAACCCAAGATCTTTACGGGTTAAACATCACTGGCTTAACATAAGAGACCAGTCAAGGGACTGTGGCTGGTTTACACATGTCTGTAACGACACCAGGACAGGGGGCTGAGCTCTGATCAGAGCACAGATTCAATTCAATTCAGTTCAGTTCAATTTTATTTATATAGCGCCTTCCACAATCCAAATTGTCTCAAAGCGCTTCACAGAGACCCAGAGCCTAACCCCAGAGCAAGCACTTGGCCTGCAGATCAGATCAGACCGGATCAGATCAGATCAGACAGCACAGACTGAAGCTGAAAGGCCAGAGAGGTGGCGTTAGACATAAGCCTGTAGATGTTTGAATGCTAACAAAGTAATTACTGTTTAACTTTGTTAAAATCACAATGGATAAACATTTTTATAGTGCAGACATTTATGTTAAAACATTGTAAATCACAAGTTACACAAAAAGCTGGAACACAGGCTGGACAGAGGGTTTAGTTTAGTTTAGTTTAATTCAATAGATGGGGTAAGATGGTGTGTGAGAACTCCTGTGTATGAACGTAGCCTCATGACAGTTCAACGTCTGGGCTGCAGAAAAGTTCGTTCTGTGCACCTGGACTGTCGATGGCAGAGATGGGTTATGTAGAATCTTCCTGTAGTCACGTCTCTGTGAAACACACAACACCACCACACTCACACACCCTCTGATTCCTCACTAGAGCTGCTAGCTCATCCATCTTACTGACCAGTGATGTCATGTTGGCAATGATGATAGAAGGGAGATACGGCCTTATATCTCTGTTGTCTCTGTTGTGTGGACCAGCTCTCTTCCCTCACCAGTTTGTTCCTCCTCTGCATGGTCCAGGAGTCCTCCTCCTGATTTCTGTCTGCTGGTTTCAGTGCTGTCAGTCCCAGTTTGAACCAGTGTTTCCCCATTAAATGTGTCACTACACAAACAAGCTAAACCACATTCCCCTGATTTCCAAATGCTCAGTTTGGGTTTTGATGATGATGATGATGATGATGTTTGGATGCAGAAGATTCCAGAAGACTCCTGTCACAGTTTATGTCCTGCTTACCTTTAGTGAAGTGGTTCCATGTTGACTAATCTGCTTTTTCTGGCATCAGAAGACTCTCAGCCTGTTCAGAATTTTTTCTATGCCTCACTCTAAGCCTCCCCTGGAGAGCCTTCTCATATTTGTATGCTGGACACACAGGGGTTTGGTTTTCAGTAGAGCTGCCAGACATTCCCATAAACAGCAGCTGAACATGCCAAAGCACGCTGGCCTTTTTTTCATGGCTTGTATTCACGCCTTGTATGCACCAACCAACTGCACTACCTTCACTTTTAAAAGGAGGCTGAGGAAAGGTGAGTTCAGGCTGATAAAGAGCACGTGGCCTTATGTGGGTCCTGAATGGAAACCAGATTGTAAGCGTCTTCTATTGCTGTAAAATCTGAAGTCAGCGCGCTGAACCCAGTTCACAGAGAATAACAGTAATGCTCGTTATGAGGATGAGTCAACCATTTCTTTGTCTACAGGGAAATTCTTTTTATTACAGGCTCAGCTTAACAAAAGCAGAGCGCTCTGTGCCTTTAATGGATGTGGCTGATTGCTCTTTAATTGGTTTGTCATTCCACACACAGTAAAGGTCACTGGTGGGACTGGGAAATATCATTATGTTTAATGTTGGGTGAAAGTGGCTAGAGAGAGAGTCGCAATAAATGGAATCCTTAAAGGGTATAAACATGTCACACTGATGCAAATATATGTCAGTATACACAGAATGAATGAGTCTGTGTGCAGCTGGAGACAGGACGGCCTGATGGGACCAGTGGAAGGACAATCTGGGAAGACATGACTAGAGCATTCACAGACAGATGTTTGTCACTCTCTGATCTGAGTGAATCATCAGCAGACGCTGTCACTGTCACCCAGTCCCCATTTAACTCCACTAACTGGTGACTGAAATCCCCTGTATCAGCTCTCAGTATTCACTCTCAGCCACACATTTCATTACTTTTATTCATAAATATGGCATCATGCACAGAGAGAGAGAGAGGGGGAAAGAAAGAGCAAGATCTGTGTGAGTTGGAGGAAATCTTACAATGAGCAGAATCTTGGTCAAAGACCAGAACACAAAACAAATAATAATAATCAATCCTGCAACTCACTTTGCCCAGATGTGAGCCAGATGATACAGAGGTGTGCAGTCCTGTCTCTCCTGACTTGTCAGCTTGGTCGGGCCTCTGGTGTGATCACATCAGAAAGGGGGAGACGTTAGAATGATACTATAACTGCTGAGTCTTTGCAGTTGCTTCTGGTAAAAGCATACAAGGACTGAAAAATAGGCCATGGCTTAGCTTTTGCATGCTGACATATTAACCTAATGAACAGTACAAAAGCTAGTTTAAATGAGACTCAGTTTCACACTAAACTTACAGCACACAGGGAACAACCCTCATATTTTCTGTTACTTTTTTTTTTTACTGTGAAACATTTGCAGAAAGTGTTGAGATTCTTTGAAAGCAGCTTCACACTACATTTAAAAAACAGCAAATTAGAAGTGACTGGAATGAATTAGTCTGTGAGAATAATTATTTATGAAAAAAAAATGTAAGTGGTTTTAGCATGTTGGTGAATACATCCAAGATCCAATCATTCAGACCCCATTTGGAGGTGGTCTGGGCCGCATATGACAACATTTTTTGTGAACTCAAATGTGTCCTGGGCCACACTGAAGGACTGCCTACTCACTTGACATCCTCTGTGTGAGAGGACGTAGATAATCCTTGTAAAAAATACAAGTCATATACATCCTGTGAGCTGGCTTTATCCACAAATGTTTGATAAGCCCACAGAAATCTATCAAGAGTACGTCAAACAACTTTGGTGATTTGGTTTGACTGGAACACGCAAAGGAACAGACCCAGTCTGTCAGAGGAACAAGGTTCCACCACTCCAATAAAACTAATGGAACAGTCAAACTTGTTATATTAACTTTTAAGGTGTATTGATTGATTCACAACGTCAACTCATGCACTGAGTAACATGCAAGAAAACATTCCACCTTTGAGCCTTTGAGCAAGTAAATGAAATCATTCAGAACACAAACTACTTGTGTTCCTTGTTAAGAACAACAACACATTTGGCCTTTGCAAACTGAAGTGATGTACATGTTTATTTATATGTAGAGCAGAGAGGTGAGATCTGATCACGGGTTTCAGAAGAGACACATTCTAATGTCAGGTGTGAACAGGGCCTTGGTTATCTGGTGGCAACGTCCGTTCCATCTGTCCAACACATCTGAACAATTACTGCTCAGGAAATTTACTGTGGGTATTCATGGCTCCCAGAGGATGGATGCAAATGTTTTAGTGACCCAGCGACCTGCACCCTTTTAGAACTTTTCTAGTCTTATTGATCACTGAAAAAAGATTGAAATTAGCAGTGTGACATCCATCAGTGAGTGTCCTTGTGCTTTCACTGCTGTGTGACTGCGATGTGTTTGGTTGCCACTATGACAGTGCGTCTTGTAACTTCTGCCTTTGGATCAATGAACTTGGATTGACTGAGAAAACCTCACCACACAGTCCACTAAGTAGCTGCTTCAGAGCCATCATGTTACACTGTCTTCCTCAGGAATTCAATTTCAACCTGACCCTGGATCCACTATCCAGCGCATTTAAACTTTTAGCGAACTATCCAATGACAGGTGTTCCTAATACAGACTATATTATCTCCATCTAGATAGAGATAATATATCAATCAGTCTGAATGCAGAGAGAGAGACAAGAACCAGAAGTCCCATTTAAGGAACATGTGATTCAATCAACTTTCTATTTGCATCACAGATTATGATGTGTGTGTGTGTGTGTGTGTTATGAGAGCCCGACTGATACATTGTGGGCTGAGTTAGCCAGTTTAGCCTACTAGCAGATAAATCTGTATCAGCTGATAAGTAACAAGCAATGAAACTAATGGAAAGTCAAAGGTGCTCGAGTCGTTTTATTACCAGTGTCGCTGTTGTGCACTTTGTTCATCAGACAGCAGTGCGACTCCTGTGTTGGCAACACACCAAACCCCATGAACGCATCACAGCTCAGCTGACAGATGCAGAGTAGAGTGGAGACAGTGTTTGATGATCTGTGTCTCCATGGTAACATGCATATTTTCATGTGTAATGCATTACTTGCTAATAAACCATGCCCCCTCCTTTCTCCTATTGTATAACTGAAACAAGCCTGCCTTCCCACTGTGGTTCCATCGTGCATTCAGCAGCCCAGCAGCTGAGTGTTTAAGGCGATAGCTCCTTAACAAACTTCATTGTATGTTTGTTGGTGAGGCAGTTCTACCAAGTAATTCAACAACGGCCCTATCGGCCCCTATTTTCTCCCCCGTCATCATAGCGTTGACATCTGCTATTAAACGCAGTTTGCAGTTAACCTGTTGCCAACTACTGAAGCCGCAAAGCTAGCTAACACCACAGCTTGTCAGTGGAAGACTGCTTATGAGCCATTAACATAGACTGCTATAATCTTTCTGCCTAAATGACATATTGCTTATATATTTGCGACTCAGTATGACTACAGTCTGATTTTCACCAAAGATATGACACCTGTAGTTTGTCTTAAATGTTTAAAGCTGAGACATCATGGTCTGGACTGGAACCTGATGTGGTCTCTGCTGTTGTGGTCCATCTTCCTCAAGGTTGGATGTGCTGTTCATTCTGAGAAGCTTTTCTTTGTACCTGAGTTATTGTAGCCTTTCTATCACCTCCAACCAGTCTGACCTCTGCCCTCTCTCATAAACAAGGTGTTTCCGTCCTCAGAGCTGCTGCTTCACTGGATGGTTTTTGTTTCTGGCTCCGTTCTGAGTTAAACTCTGGAGACGGTTGTGTAAGAAAATCCCAGGAGGGCAACAGTTTTTCAATCAGGCCACAGTCAAAGTCACTGAGATTCTGATGTTTGATGTGAACATTAACTGAAGCTCCTCACCTGTATCTGCAGGAGTTTATGCACGGCTGCCACATGATTGGCTGATTGGCTGATTGCAGGAATGAGCAGGTTTACAGGTGTTCCTAATACAGTGCTTTGTGAGCTTACTCTGTATTTACTGTATGTTCGCACTCCTTCAGTGTTCTCTCTCTCCACATGATTCTCTGTCAGCTGTTATCTGTGTCATTCCGTCTTCAAACAGCATATTGTTGGAGCAGCAGCAGCAGCAGTGTGTGTGTGTGTGTGTGAGCATTGAGACAGGCCGACTGATAGGAGGAGCTGCAGTGAATCTCAGACCTCCATGCAACACGCTGATCAAACTGCATCATGAATGAGCTGCTGCATAGACAGAGAAAGACAGAGAAGATGAGCAGCTGAGGGTCGGAGAGAGAAAGAGAAAAAGTAAGATGGTGAAGAAAAGAATGAAAATGAGAGAGAACATGCAGCAGAGAGATGCAGCATGAACACTTTCAACGGGGAAAATGTGACGGTGACAGTAAATTGTATTACTACTTCAACAATTTGACTTTTCACTCAAAAGACCTCACAATTTAAACTATAATGGCACTCATACACTCAGCTCATACACCTGCTGAGGCCAAATACTGATAAAAATATCTTGCAGTTTTAAGAGAAGTGATAAAAAAACTCCTGGCTCCGCACCACAATGTGCCTAAGCCCCATCCCTTCACTAAGCTTGGTGCAAATCGGTGCAGTGCTTTTTTTTTTTTTGGTGCTAACAAACAACTAAACAAACAAACAAACCAACAAACAGACTCGGGTGAAAACAGAGAGGGACCAATGGGGATAAGTATCATGCCAGAGTGAGACTGAGTGTTTCAGTATCTCACCACTATTAGTTTGAATCGTTTCCAGCTGAGCACCTCCTCTCACCTTTCTTTTGTGCGATGCATTGTGGGAGAACAGTGTACATCAGCAGCGTACACTGTTCTGAAACAATGCAAAAGAATAAGTCAATATAAAGCCACTGGGTGCAAAGGAAGACGTGTCTGATGTGTTTTTAGTCATGCATATGAATTCACATAAACGTTTATATGTGCATGCTCATACTGTTGAGACTACAATGGGGACATATTATGACTGTCACATTCTTAGGGATGGAGTATACAACAGGAAAAAGAAGGCTCTTACATTCAGATGTCCAAGGAGCAGTGCAGGCAAAAGCTCCACCTCTCCTGATTATCACAGACTCTGGGTTGTGGCTCTTAATATTGAACACAACCCTCCAGAGAAGCATTAACTGCACTGGTCACAGGCACTGAGGTTATTAGGTGTTGTGTGTTGTGTGTTCTGTGGTGGTTTCAGGCGCCTGTGTTCTCCGGAGCTTCGTTTATGAAAGCAGTCACAGAGCAAGTTCTAATTGAGTGCATAGGAACTGTCTGCTCAAACAAAAAACTTAGCATTTATCAAAGTTGCATATGCACAGCTTCACACAGTGAATATCGATTAGTCTGATCTACATTCATCTGCTTCATCTGCTGCTGCTCATACACACTCATTTACATACAGAAAGGTCCAACCAGGGTCAACACTTCCCCTTCAAAGTCCTCTAGTCTTCCTGCACAGTTAATTGTTGTGGACACAAGCATCAAATGACAGAAAATAAGAAAATAAGCAAGATGTAAAACATGACAGAAAAAAAAGGTTAAGGCACCATAGCTTTAAAAATAGATCATGTGTTTGTATATTGTTTTGTCCTTATTGTGTTTCGCATTGTGTTCAACCTTACCACCACTTCCACACTTCACTGGTGGCCAAACAGGTGGTCATTACAGGGAAATGTAGTGACACAGCCAGTGATGTGATGTGCTCGAGATCCTTCCTGTCATCTCTTTGCTTTTAAGGAAGGAAGTTGTGCCTGTTGCCAGCACGTGATCATCAAAATAAGAAATGAGAATCCACGTCGAGGAAAATGATATTAATGCAGATTAATGACAACTAAACATTATTAACAGATGCATGATTGTTGTTATTAACTCTCTTATGCTCACTGAGCACTTTGTTAGGAACACCACATTGAGGCTGGGCACTTCCTCCCTTTGCTCTCATGGTTTCACCAGATGTTGGACACCTTCCTCTGAGATTCTGCTCCATGTTCATCATCTCTGCAGATTTGTCATGTGCACATTCATGGTCTGATGGAGCTTGAGAGGAAGAATGGGATAAACTGCCCGAATCCTGGTGGGCAAAGCGTGTAGAGACTTAACCCAATGAAGACTTGAAGCTGTAACTGCTGCCACAGAGGCTTCTACAGAGTACTAAAATGAAGGGTCTCAATAGGGTCTTTGGTAAATGAGAGATTTCAGTTTTTGATTTTTAATAAATATGCATGAAAATAAATGTTTTCACTTTGTCATTACGGGTTATTTATTGTAGAGTGAGGGAAATCTACAATAAAGTGAAGGGGTCTGAATATTTTCTGAAGTCACTTTATATGTGTAAATGAGGAACATGTTCATTTTGTGCTTGTGTAGTCTTTAAACATGTGGACACACAACTGCAAAGCTGCTGCATGATGAGGGAAAAGATGAGAGCAGACATCACCAAAACACTGGTGATTTTATCAGGGTAAATAAAAAAGACAAAGAAGTCAGTTGTGTGTGTTCGTGTGTGCGTTCACATGCATGTGTCTGCACGTGTGCAGGTTTATGTGTTGCAGCCATGATAACTGAACCCCCTCACCTCCACCAAATCAATCAGATGGAAACGAAGCTTACTCTCCTTGCTGTTCTTCAAACTGAATAGAGGCTATAGACCTCTACTGTCAGCAGTGCCAGCACACACACACACACACACACGCTAGAGGCCATGTCGGTCTACTGAGTATGTTTCTCATTTAAAAAATAGCCTCAACACCAGCACCGTAATAAAACATAATTTGTTGAGGGGGTGGTGTGTGGGCGAACAGGAGCCAGTGCATTGTATTTGTAATGGCTAAACATGCAGCCACAGAATAATGAGACTTTTCCAATATTAAACACAGAGCAGCAGAGGACAATAATAATAAGAGCAGAACAGTGGGCTTTAATAATGATGAATAGCAGTGTGAATTAAAGACTGCCATGGGTGGTTAAATGGTTTCAGGTCAGAGAGAGAGGGAGGAGTGGGACAATCTGCAACACACCTGAAAACTCACCTTTTTCCTTCTGTCTCTGTCTCATAACAGCTCGCTGACTTTAATCTCAGTAGCTTTGTGTCAACACGTTAGAAAAGCTGAGACACTTCACTGATGCTTCAGGGGTGACTGCAGCAGCAGAGGTCAACACAAACGGAGCAGGCAAAGGTTTTCAGAAATACACATTTGACTGAATACAAAGTGTTGAGTAGAATGCAGGTGTGGAAATAATGTGAAAATATTTTGTATGCTGCGTAGCCAGATTCAAGTTTGCAAGCATTTTTTAAAGCTCAGTTTGATGCAAGTGTAGTTTAAACCACACAGCCTCATGTATACAGGGGTACAGATATGACATGGTTATATATATATATGCATCCTTAAATCTCTGGTGATAAATAAGCATGCTGTAACATCAGAAATGCATCCAGAGGACATGACTACTTTTCTCTCTAACACTGTGAATAGTGCATAGAATTGTAAAAGGAAAGGTGCTTTACTGTGGATAAAGGTCCTCTGCCACCCCCTCCACCAACAACATACCTGAGTGCTACTGATTATTTTCCAGGGACAGTGCTGTACATCAGATTCAGTTCACCCATCATGAGGAAACCAGTCCTCCCAGCGAAATAACAAAATAACTTATTTTCTTCCCTGTCTCCTGTCTTTCATTAGGGAAACCTCTCCAGTGACAGAACAGCTGAGGACTTATTGGATTGTAGAGGCTTTTATTGATGAATTATTAACTATGGGTCATGATAAGCTGCTGCTTTTGAATTATGGGCTGTTTTTTTTTACATGTCACTAAGTTTTAACACTGTACTAAGTTTTTTTATGTAAAAAAAAAAGCAGAATCTAGTGAGACTATCACTAGTCTCTAACACTGAGTGTGTTAATAAATGGTTGTATTATAATAGGTTTGCACCTATAAATGTAAATGATCAGTTTCTAGATGGATTTTAAGATTTTAGGTAGAGCTCACCCTTAACGTTATGGTGGATTTGAACTGTCCCATTCTGCTCATGTTTGAGATGCAGAGCTGTTTGAATCCTGCCCAAACCTTCCTGCCTACAACAGATCCACACTGATGCTCGTTCTCTGTTAAGAGCACTAAAAACAGTCTGAGAAACTAGGAAGCACAAAAATACTGCAACAAAGCCTGAGACCTCTCAGAAAATGGCAGCAACAACTTAAAAATACATCAAACTTATCTTCTGTTCTCAACCAACATAAAGCATCCTCATCCCTTACACGTAAATGAATGTGTGTGTGTGTGTGTGTCTTTCTATCTTTCTGTGGTTGTGTGGACGTATGAACTTTACAGTGCTCTTTGAGGATTCAGACCTGGTTTTAGGGTTCAGGTTGGAATCAGATTTAGGATGAGATAGTGAGACAAGACTCTGTGTGTGAGTGTGTGTGGGAAAGCAGGAACCAGGCCGTAAGTGTTGCATCACCTGCCAAACAAAGCCCAGGGCATTTCTAACCTTCATGTTTTGAGCCACACTTTGAGGTGTAGAAATGTGCCTGGAGTAAAATGCCCCCCCCCCCTCTCCAGCTTCACTCACTCACTCTGAATATATTCACAACGCTGACCAAAGTGACCTTATTTTATACTGGCTGGCTATAGAAATAAAAGAGTCAATGTGAACTCAGTTTCAGCTGTTTGTCAGTGCAGAGTGAATTCACCTCTGAATAACATTAGAGACAGATATAAAGCCTACATAGGGATCCCGTTTGTGGCTGTGTAGTACAGCTTCTCACATTTTTCACATTTTCAACTTGCAGTTGCTGATGCAAGCTTGCGATCTCTCTGCAGGTTCTTTGTGTTTGCTCATGAAAGGTGAACAACTCCTCCTGTTACAACTGGTGCAAATGACAGGTTGGACCTCCCCCTACATACAGCTGGGGTAAGCAAAAGGAACAATGAGCTCGGCATTGGTGACTCAACACATTGACATAGCAATACTTGCACACGCACTTGCTGCCTAAAAAGGCTCTGAGATTTTTAATGCTGTAGTAGTGGTTTTGGAATAGAAAAAGTTTTATCCATCTCAGACAATCAGTCTGGAATTTAGATAGGGTTTGATCATCACCTTTATAAAACACTACAGTTTTGCACGTCCAAAGCCTGTTGAGAGTTTGGCATGTTGTTAAAGATCACTGCTGTCTGATTCTGAAATTCATAGAGAAACACAATTGATGATCACTGTTTTCTACAACGTCCAGAAAGCTCTTCTTCTTATTGATGATTTCATTGTCTAACATGTTTCCCAACGTTCTTCTACTGCCGTCTCAAGGTTTATGGATCACCTCTCTACCTCTCCACCTGCAACATGCAGCAAAGGTGTCCAAACAGGGAATGTGTAGTTGTGTGGTGTGGATTCTGGCGCACCCCCACAGGTGAAATTCAGATTCAGAATATCTGACATGTGTTTTGCTCCAGTACACTGCTTTCATTCTATAAACCAGCATTTGTATTTTCAAAATCAGACCACATGTTCAGTAATGAGCGATTTTTTCCCACTTAATAGTGGGGCGGGGTCACTAAATGTTGCATCAATATATTTTATTGTGAAGGAAAACAATAGCTTTCACTGTCACTCCCTCATTTTCTTATTCAGGAGAAAACTGAGCAGCATACACTTGCATCAAAGACACACAGCCATGTGCTAAAGTAAAACGAAAGAGGTAAATGGTAAAAGTGACAAACATATGTGCTGGGAGACACATGTGGGATCTGAGGTCAACATCTGGCAACAAGTGCTGCTGTTACTTCACACTATCATGCAAGGTACGAGGAGGGTTGCATGGACTACCACACATCCATTCAAGTCCCACTTCATTCAGCACCACTGTGTCACAACCGGGCAGCCAGGAACACGAGGGAAGAGAGGATCCAAATGCAAAAACCCAGAGACAGGCCATGAGTAAACTAAAAGTCTTTTAATTAAACTCAAAATCACTGGAAAAGTCCAGGGCCAGAGAACAAAACTTAAACAACTAAAAATCATCCACAAAGGAGGGAAAAAGGCTGGAAACATAAAACAGAAAGCACGCTCCAAAAGTCCTCACTAGAAATCAAGAGGCAACCAAGATAAGTCCATGAGGTGGAAAACACAAGGTACAGGTAAAGGAACAAACAGTGGAACCAGCACAGGTAGACACACATGCAGACTCAGGTACAGACAAAGACAAACTGACCAGGATACAGGGAAACAACGAGACTTCTATACACAAGGCAATGGGGGACAGGTGACACCAATTAGGGCGGGGCAGACAATCACAAAAGGAGGGAAACTAGTCAAAGACAGAAAGTAGAACAAGACAAGATACACTAGGGACAAGGTTTACAAAATAAAACAGGAAACTACTAACAGAACTTAAGACTAAACAAGAGTCCTCAAACAGTCCACAGTGAGTTCAAATAACAAACCAAAGGAGTTCAGAAAAACAGCCCTCTCAGGGGCTGATCATGACACACTGCCACATTGTTCACATTACAGTTTGCCTGCAATGTTACCTGCACTGCTTTTGGATGTGCACACAAATGCACACAAGTTTCTTAAGGAGAGAATCAGAGTCAGTGTGGATTGTTATGGAGCACAAGAAAAGTATTTCATGTTTAAAATGTAAAACAGACGTAGTAATGTCCCCTCTGCTGAGTCCCAGACACAACTGGGTAAACTCAGGTCATTTTAATCTACATGAGGACAGAGGTTTCTCTGTCCCAGTAGATTTGAAAGCCATAATATGGTGAAAGTCAAATGATAATCACAGCACTTCAAGTCATGCAACAAGAAGATGACAGTTGTATTGGTACTTCTAAAAATGTAATTGGACCTCTGTGATTTTTTTTAAACTCATGTTAACATGGAGAGGAAAGAGCACAGCTGCTAGGTAGACCATTGCAATAATCACCATTATCCACAAAACACCAGAGCCACACTTTTCCCTCTGCAGTACTTCTACACAGTAAAACCCACACTTTTTAAGAACAAGGAGGAAAATATTTTCATGGACAGCCAGAGGTAGTTTTGTTAGACTTGAGATTTGATCATTTCAGTTTTCTCTTCATAATGTTTCTTGGCAAATATCTGCAGTTTTTGATAGTTTTTTTTTGATAGTTAGCATTTCAGGTCTCACATCTACACAGAAGACAAGATACAGGAATGCATTAAAGTACCAATATCTCAATGAATGGCTTATTTTTAGCTCAGGGATACAAAGAAGAAGTAGGACATGGGCCAGGGGTGGATGGTGGGCTTGGATTCCAACAGGGAGATGGGAGACCTCTGTCTGGCTGGGACATGGAGGCTCACCCACCAGATGCCACATCGATTCAGATTCAGATTCAGAAAACTTTATTTGTACCCGGGGGGCAATTTAAGGCACGTTGAGCAGCATGAGGTAGAAAAGAGGCATTTCACAAAAGAAGGAACCCAGTATATACAGATATTTACAATCTCAGGGTGGGTAAAG